>JAPMOB010024169.1:0-14037 GCA_029875015.1 Lepomis gibbosus | reverse complement strand
TTTTTCCAGTTGCCCTTGATTTTAACCTTACTTGGATAACAATTACCTAGACAACTGAGAACCTTCACAGACAAAATCACCATGTTTCACATGCGGAGTGACACTTTCAGATGTTGCTGTATATTTCATAGTTCTGTCAGATTGCAAACTGATTGCAGGCATCAGATTTCTCTCTTTTTGTTCATTAGTATTCTGGAGGTTAAAGGCCATAGCCAAGTGCATCTGTTCGTTCCTCTCATTTCAATTCCTCAGCCATGAAATAAAACGTATTAAAAGCATGATGCTTGCCTACAAATTCTGACTGTTTGATGACAAATATTGTAACATTATTAGAGATCAGTTTCACTCATACATACAGGTATATGTGGCTTACTATTACTGTATGACATATTAGACTGCAACAGCTATAGAACTGTGCAGTTAGTGGTTGCTAATTGCAACAGAACTTGTAACTAGAAATAACTATTCACGCAGAATGTATTCTAATTTAAGACTTGTGGCATAACTGTAATACATAAATTAACAGAATGGCTTTTTGCAAAGTGACAGCTCTTTGCAACATTTTGGGGGGAAGTAAAGTTCCAAGTAATTCAAGACAAGTCTAAAGGTGCATTCAGAAGCAAATTTTGGGGTTTGTTGTAAAGTACAACCAATAGCTAGAATCACCATGTAGCTCTTTGGTTTCCCACACTTTTCTCCCAGTGCTCTCTGGGTGCCCACAGACAGTGAAAATAAGTTTCTGGCTACAGTTTCTCCTGAGTTTCCCTACCAGTCAGTAAGACCTGAAGAAGTCTCTCAGATGAGGGATGAAATGTCTTTGAGAATCTTCAGCCAAGTATCAGTTGCCCTTGATTTTAGCCTTCCTTAGATAACTATGACCTGGATGACTGAGAACCATCCACAAGTTTGTCCTCCATTTCTGATTCTCTGTGATGTCAGGAGAGTCTCAACACCTATTTATTCTGCCACTTCACTAGGTCCAAACTAGAGACTTGACTTTAAGATCTCAAGTAAACCTAACTAAGTCTCTCTATAGTTAAATTCAAGCTAAATCTTGAATCCTCATGTCTGTGTCACTAAGTGGCATACCCCTTTAAACCTACAGTACAGTCCATATACATATTTAGATGACGCTTTCAACCAAAGAGACTTACGGTTGCTAAGTATGTCAGATGTCGCACGACTCTGGAGAAACTAGGGGGTAAAGGGGTAAAGTGTCTTGCTGAGGGACACATTGGCAAATGTGTCACAGTGGGGAATTGAACCCGGTTTTCTCACACCTAAAGTCCTGTCCCTCTTTCCAAGGAAACTTTTGTCCTTTACTGACTTACTATGGTAGAACAAGGACAGTTGGATACAATGAAACCTACTAACTTGTTGTATACTTTTTGACCTATATTCAGCACCCGCTACAGCCAAATTCCCTCATGTCAGGAAACACAAAGGTAGAGGTGCAATGAATCATATAAGGACACATTGAGCGAAAGACAGGAAGCTCCTACACAGGTCAGTGAGTTGAGTGACTGATCGTGGTCCAATGGGTTTTCTATGCAATGCACAGACACTATAGCATGGATAAGCTATTTTGAATGAATGAATATGTGAGTTACTTAGTTAGAAGTTAGTTTCTCTTTCCCCAAGTGACTCCATATTTTTTAAACTCAGAAGAAAAAAACATGCAAACAAAATGTGAATCAAAATGTCTACAATTTACAATAAAATCCCATGATGGAGCTATATGACATACCTCAATAAAAACACATCTCTTTACAGCCAAAAATAAATGCTGATTGTTTTAGTTTTAGCTGATTGTTTTATGAACAGAACAGGGACCACCACATAGGTAGTATATATTTTATCTCTAAAGGTGTAAAGACTGGAATAGCAATAGCAATTTATGTTTTTTTCCCTCTATTCATTGCCCACTTTTGACATTTCATTGACCCATGTCTCATTAAGAATTCTCTGTTGTTCACCATTCATTCGCCCTCCGTGCAGGCTGAGCTGTAAATTGCTGCAGGGGTGTTGATGTGCAAGAAGAGCCGGCTGTCTTAATGGGGGACATGGGTGGGTGGTCTGCTCTCTGAGGGCCTTCTGCAGCCCCTTACCTTGCTGTAATGACTCATTTAGTTCAGCTTAGTCAGCCAGACCTGCTCTTTGCTGGTTTTTGTATTGTATTGAACTAAAATGTGCCAAAATGGGTCTTTTAGTCTCTTCTTTAGCCTTTTTATCATGAGACAGGAGACGACTACAGTCTACTGTCTACTGTCTACCGGAGTTGTTCTTGTAGCTTTTTGCTACAAGTTTTTGTAAGAACACTGATATGCTTTTCATTACGGTCATTGGCCTTTAATCTGAGAGCTGGTGCAGTCTGAAACCAGGGATTCTATTCACTAAAGGGGCCAGTGAAATTTTCGTCTTGCCATGTCACACACAGAGTCATTTCTAACTATTTCCAACTGGTCCCTTGACTTAACTTGACTTGTCATTCGCAGTTTTGTCCAGATGCTTTTGGGTTTGAGTATGACAGTGCTTGTAGCCAAAACAACCTAGAAAGGTCTAAGTGCGATAGGTGACACATTGCACATGTCAGGATGAGGTGGTTTGTTTGTGTCTTTCAAGATGACCCATACAGTATGAGCATTTTCTGACCCAAGGGTTAAGGAAACCTTTGTGCTTAGAAAATAATCCAAGTTGACTGTTGGTAGAAGGGCGTGAACTGTGGTCTTCAGTGTTAAACTGACACATATTGTAAACTCATTCATCTACCCCAAACTCCTAGAGACTTTTCTTGCATCAGTGTAAAGTATATCATGCTCTTCTGCTTTTGGTACTTCTGGAGTACCATCATTATTTGCAGCACCACAAGACGTTGCTCGTCAGGAGACATAACCATAGGTCATGTAACCAGCAAAAACAAATTGCTGCTTAAGGGCCTGCTTATTCACTGACATTTAAAAACGCTTTCATGGCTTGGACATAAACTGGCATTTCACGAGGTTTTAGCACTTACATACAAACTGACAGTTCAACCATCTACAGGACTTGACCTTGAAAGCAAATGCTTTCAGCAATTTACAACACCCATACAACATCTTTTGTACAAATATTTTACATTTTGAGATATTTTAACCTGTGTTTGCACCCACTATTTTGCACAAAATCATCACACTTTTTCTAGTTTCATAAAGGTTGTTGTTATTCTTGTGTG
Source organism: Lepomis gibbosus (assembly GCA_029875015.1). NCBI lineage: Eukaryota > Metazoa > Chordata > Actinopteri > Centrarchiformes > Centrarchidae > Lepomis > Lepomis gibbosus. The sequence goes on along the minus strand of JAPMOB010024169.1, from coordinate 10,826 downwards.
TTTCACTGTCCTTTAACTCTGTGTCTGCAGCAGGGCAGCCAAGGCAGACAGAGGTAAAACAGTAGGCAAATAAGGTGTTCATCATTTTGAATGAGATTACTGGTATAGTCAAATAGCTCATATTTTACCTAACATGACACTGTTGTTCTTGTAAAAATAGTTTACTTACATAAGTGAAACTACAGAAATAAAAATGTCATCTGTTCTTTGTGTGTAACATGCAATTATACTGTGATTTTGTTGGATATGCTGGTTGTTTACTGCACTGCATGTTTGAAAGCTAAAAACAAACACAGGATATAGCAAAGCTTTGCAGAGCACAAGTTAAGGAATCATCTTTGGTTGAGGAATAAAAGTTTGTGAGTTTAGAAGCAGTAAGCAGCAAACTAATTAGAGCTTATTTGCACTACACAGCCTTCACATATAAGCTACTTTCACCAACCAGTATTATGAAATACTTCCTTCTATCGAAAGACCAAATGTATAAACAATTGGGGAAGATCTGCCATCATAATAATAAATAATAATAAATTACTAAGATGTGACACATGCTTTCACGTGGCTTTGTTTCAGTCCCTTTTATCTTCCTAATTGTCTAAAAGTGCCAACTCTTCCTTTATATCTGCACTGACAATTGTCTTGTATTATTAATGACTGAAACTTGGAAAAACACTATTTTTTTAGTTTTTAATTAATTGCATATAAATATATAACTTTTTTCTTGGAATATTACCCCCCTCCCTCTGCCCTGTAACTTAAAAAACATCTACAGTGACCCTAATATGCCTTTGTAACATTTTAATATTTAACAACAATTAAGTTACTTTGTGCATGGGAGACATTTATGGAAACAGTGTGCATTTATCTCTCACGCTTGCATAATATTTTGAACTCAGCTTAATAAAATGAACACTGCCTACAACTTCAGCTTGAAAAGTTTATTGAGGAATTAGTCCTCAAGCTATTTGATAAAGCTATGCAACATATTAATTACAGGTTGGATTTTCTCTCAAGAAAAGCTCTGGGGTATTTTTAGTAACTCAGTAAAATCAACTAAATATACTCTTCTTCTTGACGTGGAAAATCAAGAAATAGCACTTAAGAAACAAATTATTTGTGTTACTTACTTTTATTGCAGTGGCCCTGTTGGTAAAAGAAGCATTTCCAGGCTATTAATTTGGAGCGTCCTTCAATTTTAGGACAATGTTCCCAATGTTCAATGGTGCAGACGCTTGACATCCATTCCATGAGACGCTTTACTGTCTCCTCCTCCAAACCTCTGTGACTTCACATCATTGGTATAAACAGAAAGGAAATGAAGGCCAGGATCTTGTCTGTAGTTTCATTTATATGGTAATCTGTCTGTGGACCTTGGTTGAGATTTGAGTGCATCCAGCATAAGGTTTGGTTATGCATTCAGCTCAACATGTTCTGACAGAAGGGGAAAGCCTATACATCCTTGTAGCGTAGGGGCAATCTATCATTTGCGAGGTTTGGCAGCATTTTACCAGACTCCATAACTGTTCCATTTAGTTAGAGGACTACCTGTAAAATATCTGTTGAATATAGAACAGCCATGAAGCTGAGGTTAACTTTTGTCATAAATCCATAAGACAAAGTAGGAAGTTGCCTGTGTATGACTGACTGTTCTCTTTCCATCCAGTAACTTGCAAACTGAATAATGGCAAATGTGGGGAAGAAAAGAGGAAACACAAGATTTTTCACAGGCCACGAATGCATGCCTGTTAAAAGCCGCTGAAAGAGTGGCATGATCGATACAACGTAGTGTCTGATAGTGACAAAGGCACCACTGCTTTGAAAATGTATCATATTTTAAAAAGGTTTCAGGTATAAACAAGAACAGAGGAGTATTGTCTGTCTATCTATGTATGTGGACGTGTAGTATGATAATGTAGAACTTAAATATTAATACTGTATACATCATCATGTTAATACATGAGTCATTTTAGTGTTACATTAGCTTTTGATTGTTCTTATAGCCTTTATTGGTTTTCATTGCTTTATCTGTATTTTCCATGCTGCAGCAAAGATTTATAGTTTTTTACATATTGATCTTACTCTTGATATTGTTCATATTCTATCTATTTATTAAAAATCTTTGATAGCTGAATCTACAATAAAAGAGCTGATTTAAAACTCAGATAAAACGAGACTAAGAGTCTCAAACGATATTTGGTCATAAACCGAAGAATAAAAAAAAAAAACACTGACCAGATGATTGCTCTAGATGAAAGATCAGAGGATGACCAGAGTGATTACAATTCATCCTGAGGGGGACAGAAATGTGTGAACCAAATTTTATGTCAGTCCATCAGATAGTGCTGGACCAGCAGACACACATTGCCATCCCTAGAGCCACTAGCATGGCTAAAAAGAAATGAGATGAAAAACTTGTTTCATAAACCAAATAAAAGTTTGATAACTTCCATCCATTGTCAACCGCTTATCTTGTGTACAGGGTCGCTGGAGGGCTGGAGCCAATCCCAGCTGACATTGGGCGAAAGGTGGGGTACACCCTGGACAGGTAAGTTTGATAACCTAATCCATATAATTTGCCCCTACGTATTTAGGGGAGTACTATTTATTAAATGTATCCTGCATATGAAAGTATCCAACAGGGGAGGAACTCTTAGATCACCTCCTAGCACTCTGCAGATAAGTCCATCTTGCTCCCTCACCAGTTCTTCTTGGTCATTCATCGACAGACCCTCCCCTGGCTAGCTACCACGGTTCTTAATGAGGTCAGACTCCTGCCTGCTCGGCTGCCCTGTTCAGCAGTATGTGTGTAATTGTGTGTGTGGGTGTGGGTGTGTGTGAGACAGGGATAAAGCAAGCAAGACAAAGAAGGACTCACAGAAAGACAGAGTGAGTGTATGTGACTTGGAAGGGGATAAAGAAAGTGTGTAGGAGAGTACGGCTGTGTGTGTGTGTGTGTGTGTGTGTGTGTGTGTGTGTGTGTGTGCGCCATATGTATTGACCTGGAATAGGGTTAGTGCTAATGAGGAGAGGGAGAGAGGGTGACTGAGAGATGTGAGGGAAAGTGCAGGTTTGCCTGGCCTAGGCCTAATTCACGTTCAGGGGAGTTCAGATTTGAAGTTATGCACTGGTTGTGCTGAATAGCAGCTACTTTCAGGGTTTGTGTCACAAGCAAAATCTTGGCCAGTAATTTGAAATGCGGTAAGTGCCTGCCAGCAACCATTACTAATACTGTAGCAACTGTGTAGCAACTTAGAGTTTCAGTTATGCAAATGTGCCTCTGAGGTAAACACAAGACTAATGCCTGGTGCACACTAGAGGATTTTTTAAAGCTTAAATTATTTTTAAAACATAGGATACCACAGATAACAACCAATTTAACAGATTATTTTAAATGTTAATCGTAAAAACGCACACACCTGACAATTCAGTCAAGACGCTGGACCACACACGTGGTGTTAATACTAAATTATTTCTGAGTTGCGATTCTGGGCATTTGTGATCTCACAGAAATTAGCGTGATAAACAAACTTGGAGGCATGTTTTGCACATAAAAACAAAAAGAGAATAAAATTGTGGATGAACCGATGAACTCATGGCTGAGATGAGGGGAATCTGCATGGTTTATACATTTTATAGTGTAAGGAAATACACAACACACTGGTGACACCCAGTCACACCCCTCACACTATAGGATCAAATGGGCAGATCATCTGTTCTGACCAGCCTCAGATTGGGAACGCCCTCACGACTATCGGGAGGGGCGAATTGGACCCAAAATTTGCTCAATTATCCTCTAGTGTGCCTCCAGCATAAAACGTGGTCCAAAGAAGACTGCTACCATGCTTGTGAGGCTGTACTCAAGCACAGCAATGCTTTGAGCTAAATGTCAACATCAGCATGCTAACATGCTCTCAATGGCAATGCTAACATGCTGTTGTTTAGCAGGTATAATGTTTGCTGTGTCCAATTAGCATGGTAATATTTTCTAATTAGCACTAAACACAAATTACAGGTTAAGCTGGTAGGAGTTTTAGTTAGGTATTTAGTCATAAACCAAATCAATCAAATTGAAAATTGAACCTGATTATGGAGCTAGGACTTATTTTATGCACTAGATTAAATCTTAAGGGCTCTTACAAGTTGCTACAATTCATCCTGGGGGGGATATAAATGCATGGACTACATTTAAGCTAAACATGCATACACTTTTGCAAAAAATGCATGTTGGAGCATGTTGACATACTGCCACCATGTAGTAGTTATGGTAAATATGTTAGCAAACATTTTCTTATTTACTCATCCAGCAGACACTGAGCAGCATTAGCATTCATCTGGGGCTGTGTTACAGGCCACCTAACAAATGTGAGTCCAATATTCACCCTCCTTTTAGCTCTGTTTTGCTCTCCACCAACACAGGTAAAAGTCACTATAGGACTTATCCTCTATGGACCATGATTGCCTGTACCATATTTTACACTTCCACAAGTGTGGGAAGATGATGGACTGGCCAGCATTACCATCAAGAAAGAAATGCTAGTGTGACTAATCTCACTGGTTGAGTTCCATTTAATTATTTTGAGCCTAGGAACAATCTTCCTGGCAACCCTATGCTGGTTATTAAAGTGTGATTTCCTTTTACCTTATTGAATCATTGTAATGTTAGATTAATACAATGTATATTTGTCCCAAAGCTGCCACCTACAATCTGATCCTGTTGTGTTGTATTGTGTACAATGTGAAAACTGATATCCAGTAAGGTCTTGAGACTGCTGATTAACATCTGCTGCAAAAGTCAAATCAGGTCAAATCTGTTAAGCACTCTTGACAAAACAAATTTAAATTCTGGCAGAAGCAAGACGGCGCAAACAGATCACATATTGAAGCCAAGAGGGCAGAGACTGTGCCAGTTTTTTTTCATGTCTTCATGTGCAGCATCCATTTATGATATCATGTGGCATCCTACTCTTAGCCTGCCTTGTCATTTTAATATTTCTCCCCCTGCTATATGTGTTAGTGAAACTCAGAGAGTCTTTGTTCCATTTTCACTGTTCTCCATCTGTCCCCGGGCCCCGTTACACCCAAGACTTTGATTCGGTCGACAAACGGTGTGTGTGGAACAGCAATAGCGGCAGAGCAGGGTTTTGTCCTGAGATGAACTCTGCAGCAGCCGTGGAGAGGGCTGCTCACTGCTGACAGAGGGAAGAAACAGAGGGAGCGAGAGCAAAAAGCAGGGGAGGGAAAAAAACAGACAAAGGGAGAAAAGACCGACAGAGAAGACAGACATGACAAATAAGAGGAAAGAGACAAAGTCTAAAAGAGACAGAGAGAAAAATGAAAAGATGAAGAGAAAAATTCCACAATAACAGAATAAGCAGCACAGGAGTAACAGGAAGAGAGAGAATAAGCCACGAAGAAGCAGAGCAACAGGAAAACAGCAGTGAAACAAAGAGAAAGACAGGAAAATGAGTGAAATGTGGAAGAAATGGGTCAAAGTGAGGACTACAAAGCCAAGAAAACATGCAGGGGCAGAAAAAAGCATGAGAGAGAAAAAAGCAAACCGGCAAAAAAAGAAGAATCACAATAGATGGGACTATGGAAAAGGGGAAATGACAGAGACCAGGAAAGAGGGAGATATCGAAAAACAGATAGAGGGTGAGAGAGAAAAAAAGAGAGTGAAAGGCAAAAATAGTGAACTGGGGAGAAAGACAGTGACAGAAGAAACACAGAGACTGAAATAAAGTAAAAAAGACATGAAAGAAGAAAACAAAGGAAACAGAGCCAAAAGGACTGAGAGCCAGGTAACGAGAGGGAGGGAGGTAGAGAGAGAGAGAGAGAGCAAACCTTGGCCAACACTGTGAAATTTCCTTAACTCACGGTGATAATAGCTCTGTATAATAAGCCGATTTAGCAGCTCAGTACCAATAAAACACCCATGTGGTGCTCACTTTTCTCAGCTTGATGGGTAAACGCTGTTTCAAGTGGATCTGCTTCTCATTGTTCTGTTTGTGCTGTACTCATAATTCTCAGCTACAGTAAAACTAGAAAGGAGGGGGCTGTAGATTCCAGCTTAGATAAACAATTAACATTGTGGTGATGTGTTTATTGATCTGTCTAGGCATTTTGTACCGTAGGACACAACATGTTGAAATGCTTTACAGAAGCTGGCTTTGATAACTTTACCTGTAGGTGGTTGAGAAATTGCCTGTAAAACAGATGTCAGTAAGTTGTAGATGAAGTGGTGTACTCTTAGATTCTCAACAACAGAGAAGTTCCTCTGGATTCTTAGGTCTTGGACTTTAAAGAATTTACATTAATTATGACTGAATGTTGTACCTCTGTTTTGCGGTGATTCTTTAGAGACCAATGTTCTCTGAGCTGCGCCCACTTTGAGTGATCCCATCAATGAATTTGATAAAATCCCTAGGAAATATAAAATGGACATCTCTATCCCAAAGGTACAAGTGGCACTGCTTAGCATTCATTTATAATACAATGCCTTTAAAGAAAAACATGTTGCAGTACTCCTTTAAATTTTATTGTGATTCACTTGGTCTTCTTTTGGAAATTGCTTGGATTAAGAAACCTTGGAGAACCAGTTGTCCTTTAGCTGTAACAATCAGAATAATATATGAACTTGGCATGCTTGGTTACTCACAATTTCCCTCTGTCATTGAAATATTGCCACAAGTTAAGTTGTGCACTTGTGAACAGTTCATCTTTTCACTTTTTTATATTGTACAGTATTTAGTTTGCAATTGTGCTTTTTATCTTGTAACTGCATCTTGTTTACCAAATATTATTGTGTACAACCTAGTAAACAAGGCACTCCTTAAAAAAAAAACTTGTTCTTTATAAGTTTAGCCTGTTTATATTTTAAGCTTTAAATTCCCAGCTGCTTCTTTCAGATTCCACTCTCCCACATCGCTGTTGGGTGCAAACCTTGTAAGTCTAAAAGGGGTGAATTAGAGGATTATGTGCCCCATGGTTTGGGAAAATTATCTCACCTTTTGGGCTTATAAAACCTTTTCAAAAACAATGTGTGGTTTCAAAACATGATTGCATTTAAGCAGTAAACAAAGCTGACATTTTGGAGATACAAGGTTTGCATCTGATTGTGACTGTGATGGAAGGAAATTGTGGAGCTATGAAATATTGTGCTCTCTGGTTTACAGCAGCTGCTTTTGTCTCACACCAGAATATCTTGGTCTGTGAAGCTACAGCCCTTTCATTGTGTAGCACTCTAGTCTATTTATTGTCCTTGGCTTCAGCTGCAATGATGCAAAGACAGTGTCCAGCTCACCCACACTTAAAACACTTGCGTTTCAGTGTCTTGTCTTTCCAGAGACAGACTTTAGATTTTACTGTCAGGTGTTTTATTTATCCTATTCAGTGAAAGTAGGAACACCTGTGTGCATGTTGGGCGACTGTGTTGAGCTTCAAAGAATAAAACAGGTTTTCCACAGAGAGCTGATGAAAGCTTTTCATCCACGCTCCTTGATGAGAGACCGTAGGGATTATGTAAACATGCAACAAAGAGGAATACAGTATGTACAATCTCTCATTCTCCAGCTTTGTTGGCCATGAGTTATCATTGTTGTTGATCAGAAACTGCTTTCATAACTGCCTGTTTTTAAGCACAGGCTTTTTCTTCTCCAAATTTTGAATTCAACTTCTGCTGCACTGCAATGGATAGGAGGGTAGTCTTTGAAAAAAAGAAATCTTCGCTTTGTAAAATCTGTATGCATAAAAGTGCATTCAGTCTTTTTGGTAGATCTAAGAGCTGTTCAGGAAAACAGATTAGCACAAGCAGGTCTGTTAAACCATATTGTAAATACTTGGTTCTTGAAGGGCTCATGAATACCCCCGTCCCCACCTGCTGTACTACAGTGACACAAACCGCTCTGTGTTTGAACTGTTGCCAGTAAAGAGTACAAAATTCAGAAGGCTGGCTATCACAATAGCATCTGAAACCATCTCTGTGATTACGTTTGTTGGCACTGTGAGAGTCTAAAACTTTATAGGAGCTGTAACTAAGATTTATACAGCGCCATAGCACAAAGGGATCATAATGTAGCTGCAGAGGGATGATGGGGTTTTTGATCAATACCAATGACTAAATGACTACTTCAGGAGGTTCAGAGATTTCTGGCTTTCAAACTCACTTTGGATGTTGTTGAACCTCAAGTTAAAGTTATAAATGTTCTGTGGTTCTGTGAATTATGGCTGATGTTAAGTTCATCATTGATTGTTTATACAGAGTGGTGGAAAAAATAGGCCTACACATGCTCTCATGGATGAAAAATCAAGGCATGAAAGGTTATATCTAGCAAACTGGTCTTCCAGGATTTGTTTTGACCTTTCAAGTCAATCTTAATCCAATAATCATATACTGTATTATATGTATATTGTTAGTTATTTGTCGCTGTAATCATTTATACCTCCCATACATCACCTCTGTGGAGTAATTACACAGTACAAACAGTCCTCATTCCATGCAAAAATGCATTCTTAAGTCTGAGTTAACCAAATCAAGTGGGTATGTTTTTTCAAATCTTCCAAAATTCCTTCCCAGAGAAAATGTGGGCAATCAAACAACATGCAACTGCTAGGACCCAGATAGCCACTCAGTTTGGTTAACTCAGACTACACAAACCTCAAACATTCATATTAGCATCACAGGACATTTTGTCCTTAAAGTCTCAAAACAACAAACTAATAATGCAATATTATTATTCTAGCACCTTTCCAGTTTATTCTCATTGTTGCACAAGGGTAACTTTTTTGTTTACTTCCTTCAGAAGTTACACAATTTGTACCTAGCAGCTGCTCTTAAAGTGAGTTGATGTACGTATAAATTAGTGCTGTCAGAAACAGCATGTCATTAATAAAGGAGGGGAAATAACAACAAAACTGTGATTGAACCTTACTTCTAAATCATGTGAAAACAACATGACATTTAGTAAATGGAGCTGTTAATGTATTTAAAGCCTCTCTCACGGTCAGTGGACCTCCAACTACAACATGAATTTCCATTCAAAATACTTAAATTGTAGTTGTTTCCTCTTCTGAATTGTCAAGTAATTGCTGTGGGTTTGGAAAAAGAAATCACCTTTTTCAGCTCACAGCCCTTACACTAGTCAATCTAATTTGAAACCCGGTATGATGAAGGGCTCTGCATGGCTGCACTTTTGTCATTATAAAAATGGATGAACAAATTTAAATACCCCTTCGTAAAATTTCTCCATGAGCCTGCCACTTGGCTGCCTCCTCAACAAATCACTGCTGGCATTGATCTGCGGAAGTTGACTATTTATGCCTGTACATGCCAGTTTCTCAAAATAGCAATTAACATTTAGAGAATAAAAGTGGTCTGACAAGATATACTCTTAAGTAGTCTCAATCATGCACTTACTATACTGTGGGAGTTGTAGAATGGGTCAGTCTTGAAAACACATTCTAGCTTGTTGTCCACAGTTGACATCTTTGTTAATTGATTACACCTTATAAAATTAAGTCTGTAGTGGTGTTTCCACTTATTATAATCAGTGGTGTAATCTACCTGATACGCAAGTATACGCCGTATACTCACTGGGAATAGTCAAAGATTTCCGTATACCCACTTAGCGAGATGATACGTAACAACATCGTTTTGTGACAGAACTTTCACACGTTCATTTATAAATTCACCCAGTTTGTGTTGCGAAGCTCTGAACTGATGTTTGCGGCTTCCGTGACCTGTGACCGGGATCTGTACCAAACAACCACAGCAGCTGCGTCGCGGTCACTCATGCCGGCGCACGTATGAAATTAACTTGAATCACTGAAGGAGATGTGAAACGCGAGCAAACTCAAACTGCACTCTTTTAATGCCGCTCCGGGTGACACTGCAGCTGCAGCAGATGACACGAACGTTAAAGTTACTGAAACACAGAAAACGAGTCAGATGAGGCTGATGTTATCGGAACGTTACCTGCTGAGTGAAAACAGCAGACCCATGTTATCATTAACGCTATCAGTAACGGAACTGTAACAGCATTGTTGGTCTATTGAATCTAAAACTAGTTAACGTCAATGGATCAGTGAATGCGGGATTGTGTGTGTGTGCAGTAGCAGCAGTTCCTGTATGCTTGCTCATGCTTTTAAGCTGATAAAGGACATAACCTACGTTTGACAATGTTTTTTGGAAGATAAGTGAGCTTGAGAGGATGTGGACCCCTTTTAGTGTCCCTAGTCCTAATATTCTGTAATGAATGACTTTTGGTGATAGAACTGCACATAGGCCTGTGTTCATTGTTATTACTACTACTGAAAAGCCTCAGCTTTCCATTATTGTTAATAACAGTTGCACCTTGCTCTGTGAAATGTGCATTGAAAATTGAACGCTGATGCTCCAGGGACCAGATTCATATAACATCTAAGGCTGAATGTAGCTGAGTTAGATTGTGATTAACACTAAACATTTCCACCATAAATTGGTGCAGAAAATGTCTCCAGAATGCAGGAAATTAAATGTTTGATGCTCAAAATCTCCTGGGGGAGGACGCAGAGACCGCCCAATCGTGTACTCATCAATGAATATTTTTAAAAATACTATTAAAATATCTTCTAGTCTTGATCTTGTGACCTCAATATTCTGGATTGTCACATCTCATATGCTAAGTGTTTTGTCACAACTCTAATCTGAGCCCTGAAATGTCCCCACCATGTTTGAACTCAAAGTGACACCCTTTCCCACCTGTAACTGTGTTGGCTGTTAAAGTCTTTGCGTTGTTGATAACACACAGCCTAAGCAGTCCTTCAGAATGCTCTCTATTACATGTACATGC
>JAPMOB010024163.1:0-24494 GCA_029875015.1 Lepomis gibbosus | reverse complement strand
GACCGTATCTGTGGCGTTGTCTGATAATGTGTAGCTTACAGAAACGACCAGTGCATTTCCATTCGTTCCATTTGTGGTTATGAAGAATCTCTGTTGACCATAAATGTATTTTCAAGGGTTTACAATTTGGGTTCTTGTTGTTTTTCTTGCTTGCCACTCGGAACGGTTTTGGTCTGTTTGTGAAATCAGACTGACAGCGAACAAACTGACTTTGCCTTTGACGGAGAGATGACTGCCACAGAGGTTTGTACATCAAGGAAAGAAGTACTGAGCAGAGAAATGAAGTGACGCTGAATGAGTCTTATGCCCATTCAAACATTAGGAAGAATTGGTGCATTTCAAGTTTTGCATGTGAGGCATGCATTACATCTTGTTATGCCCATTTTCTTCCCTTCTTTTTTTATATATTGTTAACACACTTTATATGTATATCACTGTCTGTTCCTCTGGCTACATTCAAATAGAGAGCTGAAGTCATGACGTTACATCCAGACAAACTTCTGTTAGCTTCTGTTACTCAATGTTATCTCTCGTTCAACATTTCTTTCAACAATGAAGTGTTTATGTTCCTTATTGGTAGACAAATCTACATCAACTAAACTACTTTCTATTAGAAATTGAAACCTTCTCGTTTAGTTTAACAACATCTACTTTGTGAAAAAAAACCTGCAGCTTCCATGACGCCATCCTAGTTTGGTTTCTTCAACAAACGTCTCTCCTAAAGTCCTTTTGTAGTTGTAATCTGTGTTTTCTAAAAACTAAAATAGCATTCAGGCCTTTCTGTCCTGCTGTTTTTACACACATGTTTGAGGTAGCCGTTGCCCCTTGACTCACTGATGGACCTCTATCGAGCCGTGATGTTTAACCAGCAAACATCTCTAGGGTTGATGGGATACATTACACATACATAAATATTGACTAGACAACAATGTTAGTTTGTTTTTTTAAATATCGCCCTTATCTGAAACATGAAGTGAGCCACACAACGTACTGTTGAGAAAGGCTCTGTTCCAAGGCTAGATTTATAGTTATTAGCGTAGTTACAAATGTCATGGGATGTTGAATGAGGTTTTCTTTCTTCTAGAGCAGATGTTCTGTTTACACATGGGCTCTCTATAGGCCATTCACTAAACCTCGCCCCCTTAGGTAACGTTGCTACACCTGTCAAGCTTTTTATTCTTGCACAGCGTATAATGCAGTTTATGACGATAACTACTGCATATTTACTGTATCGCACAAAGTGGATCATTGTTTTCAGACAAGACGTAGACAACATAATGCTTATTTTTACCCAGCAACCTTCTATTTTCTTATGAGACACTCGTTGATGGCTACAAACATATCATCATGCTAAAAGACTGAGAGTAAAGCTGCATGTCATCAGGATCAAACTGTAAGATCATACTGTAATTTCACACTAACCTGATCCCGTTTAGCCACCTAGCTTACATGTTATTTGTATTTTCAAACGCTTTGTGTTCACTTTGATAGCTTCAAAGGTATGTGGTTTTAGAATGAGGACTGTTCGGCAAACAACAATAACACTGTGTCTGCTAATGTTGGCTATGTTTGCTGGAGTGTGAATTTCCCCAAAAAACATTACAATAAAGAGCAAGTCAGAGCGGGTAACAATAACTGAACCTCTGATAGCAATCAGGACTGGCTTCCACACAGTGGAGAAATCCTACATGGTGGATGTTCTAGTCTTTAACTGTTTTTTTTACAACTTTTCACCACACAAACTAATTTTAGTTTCCTAATGCTGTGTTCCTTGGCTTTGGAAGTAATACTAGATCATAGGTTGACAGCCAATTAACTGCACATGCTAATGTTAGCAGCAAATGTTACTGCAGACTTTTATTATAACTCCATGCACACCGCTTCAACATGTATAGAAATTCAAAGCTTGACAGGCCTGCCATGAATAGTTATGGTTGCTAAGTCTGTGATTGGACAGTTGCTGTCCAAGGGACGAGTTTAGCGAAGGCTCAATTTCTGTGACAATATTCTTTACTTTATTTTAATTTAACCACCATCCTTGCCCTCACATCTGTGCTTGCCACTCCTTATTGCTCACTTTCTCTTTCTTCACTTTCACTTAACCTGATTTCTCTCTCTCTTCTCTTTAATGACCCGCGTCCTACTTGTCTCACACTCTGTTTTCTTTTACTTGCTATCAGTCGGACGCAGATGAGGACTCTGAGATGCGGACTCAGGTACACTGGGCTCGCTTCATGGCCCTGCTCAGTGCATCAGACGACTACCATCAGATGCACTGAGCCACTCAAACATCTGCCATCAGTCACTTTGTGCCTCCACCTTGGCTTGCCTGCTCCTGCTTTTGTTGACACGCTCACTTTCACACCGCACACACCAGACTGACCATTAACTCTTGCCTGAATTCATTTCACAGACTGCTGCTCCAAAGCTGTCGCTTCTTCTAAACACGCCATTCCAGCTCATTTCTCAAGTGCTTCTGTTTGTAAATAGTGGAGTCATGTTCATATTTCTTTTCCTGTTGCTGTGCCAAGAGTCAGATTTAACAGTTTTCAAGGTTTTTCTTATCCGTGGCTTTAAACGTGACTTTTCAGTGGGTTGACCTGCCATGATGTCATTTACAGCCATATCGTAGAAGACAAAGCTCCCAATTTCTCCTAACAAGAGCCTAAATTTAACAAGGCATAGCACCCTTTAATTAAAATTCCTCTCCCCTCTTTTCTCTTTACAGTATAGTTTCATAAGACGAGTAAAAGGGGAGAACGTTTTTATCAGGCATAGTAATCTGATGCTAGAGGTTGGTAAGAAAACAATGCATGACTGAAATATGCATGCAGATTATTTTGGTATGAAGAATCCTTACTGATAATAAATACGTCTAACCTACCAGTAGCTTTGCCAGTCTTAGATACTGCTTTCTGTAGTTCCTGTGTGATTTAAAGCAAATTACGTTTTTATTTAACAAATTTCTCGCTGTTAGCATCCAAATTATTTTTTGTGAGAAATAAAACAACAGAAATTAAACCAAAAGAAGTCAGTGCTTGTAGAGGTATTAACTTCTAACGTGATTTGGGAGTGTTGTGCTTAACTAAACCTGTAAAACTAAATCTGTGAATCTATGCATGAAATCATTTATTTTAACTGAATAAAGCTGATCCTAAATGCTTCCTTAGCATTTAAGTACAAGCTTCTACTCTTAGTTACAGCTGCCATTGTGTTGCTGTTTGTGCGAGCTGTTGCACAAGTACCCTGCACAGCCTCCTACACCGGCCTGTGCGCAGTAAATGTAAAGAATGAAGCCTATAATGCAGTTGATTTAGGTCTGTTTTGGTTTGTTTACAGACCTTTTCAGAACTACATTTTATGCTGCCCAACTTTTTTTATTTTATTTTTATTTTTGGTAATTCCTTGAATATGCAAGCTACCGTTGCGTACATAAAGCATGGCCGTCATTCCTTCCGCTCTGCTCCTGGCCTCATCTCCTTGTATCATGGTTGACCGGCTACTGTAGGACGCCTCGCCTCAGGCAGAGATGGTCAAGCACCAAACCAACATCAGCGAACTGAAGCGCTCCTTCCTGGAGACGGGCGACCACATGCCGGGCCTGACAGAATGGGAGAAGAGACTCTCCTCGTCCCCTGCGCGCTCACCTAGAGCGGATGAAGCACCAATGATAGAGCCGCTGGATGTAAGCTGCAGTCTACAGCAGACTGAATGACGGCTTGTGTGTGTGACGCATGACATCACCAAGGAGATTTTGCATAAGCAAAGACATCTCCAAGAGTTTGCATAATGAGTTATAACACGGTAAATTCGATATTCATAAGGGGGTAAGAGCCATATTGAGTGTGGAGCAGTATATTTTATATTCCAAATGGCTCTAGTGCATCATGAAGGAGAATATGGACACTTTGATGAAGTAAATTAATCTACAAAGTAATTCGGAGTTAGTACGCAATAAACCCCTCTTTCTTTGCCACCATCACCTTATGTCTTCATTGGTCTCGGTAATGGATGGTGCAGTCGTTAATCAGTAGTATGTTGTGCTCATTAACATTACATGCTTGAGTTAGGAGTGGTTTTATCAGTGTTTCTCCTTTACATGTGTTGTATAACAGAATCTGATGTAGTAATTAAAGTATCCGAAGACTAATTACTGATCAAATGTGTCTGAATTTAAAAGAGGCTGAATTCTCTGGAAGAGCTTTGGGTTCTGGATCACTTCCATTTGAACATGTAGTCACACTGGACTACATGTCCTCCCATGTTTGATGTTTTCATTTTTTATTCTTTAGACCGACGACAAGGAGCCAGTGGGACATGAGACGAAAGAGGAGGTGGAACCTAAAGCTACCGAGGTAAACTGTCCCCACAGTTTTTCACATGTAACAACCCTTGTGTTTTGTGAGTGTGGTGTTTGTGTTTTATCCTTTGTCCTGCCTAGCTCCAGACCTATCTGGACACTGGCACAGTTTCTAGTATTCTGGCTCTTACTACTTCATGTACGGTCCCACTACTTTATTTCTCTTATCTGCTTGTTTTCTTATCTCTCTGAAATTTGAATTGAAGCTTGAAATGTCCTTAATGGTCCACTTTGTGAAATAAAAAACATTTTTAATGTAATTCCAGCTAGGGCTGAACAGGGACAAGTTTACCACAAAATGACTACTTTCAGTAATTCTTTCATACTTTTATCGTGTTAAGGTTTATTTGTAGTGAAGTATTTTAAAAGTGTGGATGGTAATAGTTCTTTTGCTTAGGTAAATACTAAATACTTGCACCCCTGGTTAGCACACCCACCGTCTAACTGCCCGTGTGTGTGTGTGTGTGTGTGTGTGTGTGTGTGTGTGTCTCGCAGGTTTGTTTTGAAAGGGAGAAAAAAATAGCCTTATTCTATGGCTGACTAAAGTAATGTAACTACCCCTCAGCAGCAACCAGCAGAAACTGTGACAAACATGAATATGACGATATGGTCATCTGTGATATGGCACATTAACTAATATTTGAAGAAATTGAATATATTTGACATATCGTCGAGCCCCAATTCTAGCCTCATTGATATTGAAATTTAACTTTATGACCCTTAAAAGTCAATGTATGTGACCAGTGGTACATACAGGGGTGAAAAAGGTACGTAAATGTGACATTACAGAAAATATGAACACTAAAACATTAAGGACAATCCATAGAAGGAACTTTACCACAGAATTCAAGTGCTGATAGAAATGCAAGCATTACTTTTTGTGCAGAGAAACTATGTCCAACCATTGCGTCCTTTGTCCAAGTACTTATGGAGCTTAATCTGCATATGTGGCATTTCTAGATAAATAGTCTAATGAGCCTATTCTCACCGTCTTGGCTGTGTGATGCCCTCTGTCTGTTAACTTGCACAATCCATTTCCAATAAGCCAAGTGTCTCCCCAGGCGACAGGATATCTGGTGAAATACGTGGTGGATAGTATCGTAACAGATTTGGCCTCCTCCTCTGGGCCTCACGGAATTAGTCTGTCAACCACTATGGACGACGACGTCTTCATGGACGGGACCCTCAGGGAGGTGGAGGAGAAAACCCCCGATTCCCAGGAGGATGTCTCAGAGAAGTCAGTGGTGAAGGTCAGTCCCGGAGCTGTCAGGCAGGAAGTCTCCCAGGCCATCAGTGACAAGAAAGGGACCCTCATTATCTTGAAGGAGGCGGAGACTAAAGAGGACACAGAGGACAAAGAGACGAGCGCTGTGGGTGAAAAAGAGGAGCCTGTAGTCCCTGGAGAGGCTGAAGCTAACGAGAAGGAAAAGCTGTCTGCCTCCAAAGAGAAAGAAACTATCGACGAAGATACTTCTGATGTTACAGAAGCGAAAACCACATTAGTCAAGAGACAGAGTCCAAAGATGGAGCTAAAAACTGGTGACGTGATTCAGATTAAAGGTATTGATTCGCCTAAAAAGGCCATGGCATCGTGGATTTCTGAAGAGGTGAAGACAGAGGCTTCAGAGATGATCAGTGAGTCGACAAAGGAAGTCAAAGAGATGACTTCTAATGCTCTGCAGACGAAAGCAGAAATCTTCACCTTCGGAGATGTCAAAAAGTCAAGCCTGTCTCAGATTACAGTTTCTGAATCTTCAACTACATCCTTAGCGGTGGTACTGTATGAAAACTAAAACCAACAACTCAGTTTTGGCTGCCTCCCTCCATATCTCCACCACCACCCTCGGCCTACCCCCATTGCCTTCCCTCCAGCAGCAGCCAAACCAGTCTAACGGTGTAATCGAACGCTGTGCATGGCTAACCGTCCCCTAACACCCAGCGTTTACTCTCACACACAACTACTGTTTTTTGTTGCAGTCAAACCCGCTGCTTCTTTTAAGATACAACTGTTTTCGGTTTGCTTTTGAGTTCATTGACAGCTATAACAACAGGCCTTGCCTTAGCAGCTGAATCCCCACAGCTGATAAGGGAAGAAATGGGGGCTCTGGCTGGCTCTTGTTTGTTTTTCTACCGTTTTGCTCAGCTGCACCATTCTTTTCTTTCAGCTCTGTTATCAGTTCCCTGAAAGCGGTGACTTCATAGCATTGGCTCAGTGCCACCGCTGCAGCTTTCCCACCTCATCCTCCAAAATCCCCCTCTGCCTCTGTAACAAGTCAGGAAAACAATTGTATGGGTCTACCTGAAAAGCTGTTTCTTAAGGAACAGTTTTTCAAAAGCAGATTGGTAGGAAATTTGCTGCTGGTGGATTCAGTGATTCTAAAACCGGATTTTTGTCTGAGGTTTTAGGATTTGTCCAACTTGGCTTTAGGTTTAGCTGATTTAATGAGCTACATAATGGTATTCCATACAATCCTTACCATCAGACCTTTCATTTTTCCACCCTCTTTCCCCTTTCTCTTTGTCTGGTGCTCACTGTGACTGTCTGACTGTCCCCTCTTTTCCTTTCTCTCTGAACTTGTGTGCGTCCATCCTTCTGTCCCATCAGTCTACGCTGGGATGGGTTTCCTCCACTCAGAAGGTGACCACTTCTTTCTGCTCCTCACAGATTTCAAAATACACTGCAGTGGATTTGGTGTAACTGAAACCTTGATTCCTTTTAAGTATTTAAGTATGTGTGTGCCTATTATATGTAACATGTACGCAGTGGAAGTCTGAAAATATAAAACCCACACAAACATTTTTCTCAACATTTTCCTTGTATTATAGTGGACTCTTTTTTTGTTTTTTTACTTTTTTTGTCATGGTGAAGTAAAAACATCATCTAATGATACAATTGTGATTCACAGCGATCAGCTGAACCAGAGGAGAAAGCGGTGGTTGCCACGGAGACAGAGGCCGCGCCAGCCGAGTCGACAGGACCAACGGTGAATATCCAAACCACAGAAGCTGTGGAGGCCGAGCCAGCAGAGCCTACATTCAAAACAAAGTCAGCTGAGCTAGATTATGCAGTTGTGTTACAAGAGGATAATAGTTTAGGAGATCCTCCTGCTGTTAGTCGTGAAAAATATGGTGTTCCAGGTATTGCACCATCTTCAGAACAACTCCAACAATGTGCCTCCATGGAACTGGTAGCAGAAAAACAGCCACTAGCAGCAAATATAGGATCAGATGAGAGCCTGTCTGGCATTAGTGCTTTACCAGAGTCTGCAGTGCCGACATTAGCAACTGAAAAGGAAAGTGAGGATGTCATTGATGTGGAGGGAGAGGATGCAGGTGTGGAAGGGGAGGCATTGACGTCAAAAGACAAAAATTATGGTTTTAGATTTACTGTTGATCCTACTTACACCGGAGAGTGTGAAAAGGAAGAAAAACTGCCTTCAGCAGAGGAAGAACACAACAAAAGCGAAGCAGCTGCTTTGGAGGCTGTGGGAGAGGAATTATCAGGTTTTGAAAATGCAGGGGAAAGAAGGCACACAGAAGTAGATGGCAAGAGAGTCCAGTTCTCCAGTGAAGTGCAGTATTTCAAGGAACAAGAGTTTCCTGCAGAGTTAGGAGCTGGTATTGAGGAGGTGGATGAAGAGAGAGATGAAGGTTCACCAGCAGTGGATGAATCACAGAAGACTTTTCCAAACATGTCGAAACCTTTGCCCTATGAAAAAGAGAAATACTGCTGTGTACAGATGGGCAGCTTAGATGAAATGGAGAGAACAGAGGAGGAAGAGACGGGTGGAGAGAAGGACGAGTATAATGAGGAAGAACTAAATTTGAACCTGGAAGAAGGCTGTGTTGACGAAAAGGTGTCAGCAGTGACAAAAAATGTTATAGCATCAGAAGAAGTAAAGGAAGAAGAAATGGTCTTAAAAGTTTTGAAAAAAGGAGAAATAGAGGAACAAGACCAGAAGTCCAGCCGACAGAAAGTGACTCTGACTGAACTTCTTACCCATGGAGCCCCTCTCACCCATCCACCACCAGCCACGTCTCAGTTGGAGGTAACCCTGCATCAGCTCCAGTGGTCTCAGCCTCTCTGCCCCGTAACCTCACCTCCACACTCCCCTCCTGCCGACACAATCTGACGCTAAGAATCAGTGTCAAAACTCCAAAAGCATAGATGCGTCTCAACTTGCTAACTTCACAGTTTGTTGGGGGCCCTTTTTAAAATGTGACGTGGTGCACACACGATAAAAAACCTTGTGATCTGCATACTCCAGTATCTTCTCCTTCACTGGATCAGGGACTCTAATGCATGACTGCATGACTCGTTTAAATATTTAAGCCCTTCAGTGACTGGCTTAGTTTCTTAGCATGTGGTATTCATTTGTGTCAATTAGATTTCATGCACAACAGTGTGGAGCTATTTTATGAACAAAGCCATACAGAACCGCAGTTAACAGTGAACACCTAGAGCTGTTTGTTTCAGACATCTGAACCACAGCACAGACGGTTCTGGTACTGCTGTACTCCCTCTGCATGCATTTATTTGTGCCCATTTTGCCTTTTTGTCCATTAGAGTCTTGATGCCACGGAGGTGGGTACCAAAGAAATGCCTGTGATCCACACAGAGACAAAAACGATCACCTATGAGTCTGCAGAGGTATGTATGAGCAAAACATGATATTATCTCCATTTTACATCTTGCACAATTTGGAAAGATGTGTGAAATGATTGTGATTAAAGAACAGTGTCTGTAATTTGCTTTAAGCTTATTTAAGTGATATTTTTGGCCACTTAGGGGCAGAAGAAACAAGTTGTGATACCAATACTGATAATTATCACCTTTTAAGTTGATATGGCGAGCATGTTAGCACTATTGTTGTAATGGTGTCTACCTGGTAAGTCTATTATTAGATCTCCCTCTCCACTACCTCCTGAAGGAATTATCTGGCCTAAATTCTCTACTCTGTTCACAAGTTAGTTTCAAACTTTTGTTTCATGTCTTCTGTTTCATGCTGTGCAGGTAGTGTACTTAGTTTTAGAACTTTTTGATTACGGACCGAAAAACAAAGCTGATGAGAGTTGTGAGGATAAACGAAAACATTACAGTTGCATGCCATAAAACCAAAACAATGAGCTGAAAGACTTTATAAAGCTCTGTATCAGTGACGCGACCTGTTGGGTGTTCACTATAAGGGACTTCTTATACATAAAACTTTTTTTTTAAATTAAATTAAGCTTTAAAGCTGTATTTAGCAATAGTCTTTATAATAACTGGATCCAGTTACTTCTGTATTTGTGGGGTGATTGTGTTGATTTTCACAGAGAATTAATGCCCAATTATGCAATTCCTCTCTTTTTGGCCACTATAAGCTTTTTGTTTTAGTTTTGCTTCCCTTTAAACTCACCATCAACCCAATTTTTAGCCACAGCAGGTTGATGTATCAAAGAAAAACTCTGATAAACTCACTACCCAACACCAAACAGCACACACAGATAGCTAACTGGTGAACAGCTCTTAGCAGCTAAAAAGGCATATTTTTGAAGAACTGGTGGAGATGAAAAGTTAATTTTGGACTTGCATTCTTCAGGTGGCAGGGGAAAAAAAACTAAGTGAACACTTACGGTGCTACATGTAAATAAGCAACTGGTATCAAACATGACCGCCAACTTTCTATGCTGACAGTGTGCCCACGTTTTCATTTTACAGAGGATTTCCTCTGCCCACAAGTGACCAAAAAATCAATGAAGGCCAATTAACGCCTGTTAGTGCCAAATAATAATTAATAGGAGTTCAATAAGTCTATTGTAGTCGTATCCATAATACAAATATAACATGTATTTTCAAAAGTGTGTTTTGCTTATCAACAGGTTGACACTAATGGTGACGTGGACCCCGGCGTGTTGCTGAGTGCTCAGACCATCACCTCGGAAACCACCAGCACCACTACAACCACACACATCACAAAGGTCAGGCTTCCCTTATTTGTACCTTCTGGTCTCGTAACAATTGAAACCTCAAACGTGACCACAGCCTATACATGTCTCTATATTACAAATATAGGTACGCCTCCTTTCCCAACTCTTCACCCATATTTTAAATTCTGCAGTAGAGAACGGCTGAAAGCAGACATGGAAACACAGACTTGTGCTTTTGTTACAAAAAAATTATATATGTTTTTATTTTGTAGTTCACTTGTGCAAAAATCTTGACTTGAATAACTGGAAATTAACAACTTCAGTATGTATTTAATTAGGGCTGCAATTTATTATTTTAGAAGACATTCAGATTAATGTCAAGACTAAGAAATTAAACTGGAACCAGGGAATTTTTTTAAATTTTAAACGATGAATTGGTTATCTTAAAGTTACAATGTTAAGTCAGGCAACTAATTGATTAATTAGTGAGGGTGAAGAACTGTTTGCACAGTTGACCAAAATTGAATTTTTATTTTATATTCATACAACCTTCCTGTCGCCTGGGGCCTCATTTGAGGATTTAGAGTGATAGGAAAAGGGTGCTTTTACATAAAAATATAGCATAAGACTGTTTTAAGAACACTTTGTTTGTTCCTGTATGTTTTTGTGTGTACACTGATTTTAAGTCCTCCTTCTGTTATCTGCTGGTCAGACGGTGAAAGGAGGAGTGTCAGAAACGAGAATTGAGAAAAGGATTGTCATCACTGGAGATGCAGACATCGACCACGATGAGGTCACTTCACTGTTTTTTATTTATTATCCACTGTCCTCATTAGTTTCTTAGTAAAGTCAGTAAGTGGGTTTGAGCAATGACCATGAAAAAAGTAAAATGCTAGTGACCTTAGTGACCCCCCAGGACATTAACTTGTACTTTGCGAGCATGTGACATTTTAAACAAAACATTATTAACTCGTGATGTGATTTTAACAAATACTGGAAGTATGAAAAATGTGACTAAAAGTGGCTTCCTCTTGGCATATTGACTCACAATCCAACATCCCTGCTCCCTCCCCGCCTTCCCCATTTTCTGTCTCCCCCTGGTGATCCCTCCTGGCACTGCACTCCCGTATATAGGCACTGGCTCAGGCCATAAAGGAGGCTAAAGAACAGCATCCTGACATGTCAGTGACCAAAGTAGTGGTACATAAAGAGACAGAGATCACGCCAGAGGAGGGGGAGGACTGACCCAGGTAAGACAATGAGGTCCCAGTCCTTGTCCCAGCTCTGTCCGTTTTAGTCTGGCCCGATCTGGTTTTGATTTGGTCAGACTGGGCTTTTTTCAAGCTGGTCTCCATTCTTGGGCATGCTGCTTTCCCATCAGCACTTCTTCTCACTGGTACAGACAGCCCTGCTTCTGTAGCACTTACAGCTAATGCATCATGCTGTTATCATTCCAGCTCCACTCCCCCTGCAGGGAAAAGGTTGGCTGATGCGTGTGTGCACACAGACCGGATATTATAGTCTCAACCCGTAATGACAAGGCTTAAAAACCTTTACAGTAATGCTCCTGGCAGTGTCATGCAATCTCCTGTAATTTGACAGCAACACTCCCCCCTGCTGGAAAGAAACACATTCCCTTTTTATTAGAGAGAGCTGCTGTGTGTCCTGAACATGTGACTGTCTTCTTTGAATAGACAACTGGTTTGTCATTTAAAAAACAATCTAAATTAACGAAACAGCAGTTTCCAAAATATGTGAAAAGGGCTTCTTAAAACGAAAACAAGTTCAGTTGAAATAGCGCATACTGCATGTCGTGTAATATCCTTAAAAACATTCTCCACATATTGTGAGGCTGCACATTGTAGACAAAACAAAAGGCAGTGATGAACGATAAAATACTGGCTGAACCGGCTTCTGCTTCTCAGAGCACTCTAGCTGCAAACGCACCCGTATCGACTGAAATCTGATCTTGATGATACATGCTTTTCAAATCTGTTCTTTCAGGAAAACTGGTGGGCTTCCTATATTACCAGATATACATAGACTATAAGCAGGAGTGGATTAAATTAGCAGAAAAACACTTTGCTTAAATGCATATAGCATGTATACATGAATTTAAAATACTTTTAAATACAGTAAAGATTGATATCAGATAAATCATTAATATTGACAATATTCTGCAGTTAAAAGGTCAATAAATGAAGTTTACACTCACTGTTGGTATGGTCTAAAAGTGTTTGTGTCACTGTTTAGTCAACAAGACAATAACAACAGTTTAGCACTGCACAGCAGCAGCTTAATTTCATAGGGAGTTCATGCATGGGCTGAAGCCCTGAAATGTGTTTGACACCTTTGTTACAAGTACAAGAAACAATTTGTGACGCACTGCTTCTGTTAGATGCACTCTTCCTTTCTGTGTGGGGGAGGAGAAATAGGTCAGCAGTCCTTGTGCCAGTATTTGTACAAACTTCACAAATGCAGCCATTTGTGTTTCAACTTGTCTGTGTTGAGCATTATTTAAGGCGCGGAGCTGCGTGAGGGAAGCCCTCATTCCATTGCACCACACCATGTCGTTATAACCCTCGCCAACTTTTCCCTCAAGCATTTTGTCTCTGGAAACTGGAATCGTCCTGATTATTCTTAATTCACCTTTTTTGGCTCTGAAGCTTGTTATTTCTCTGGCTTTTGACTGAAACGATCCCAAGGCACAGGGTTTGGGATGAGCAAGTGTGCATGTGTGTACTTGTGTGACTCACCAGATGGGAATGCTTGGCTTTGTTTCTGCGGCCTTGCCCTCAGTCCTGTGTGTGTGTGTGTGTGTGTGTGTGTGTGTGTGTTTAATATCTGTGTGTCAGATTGGCTGTGTTTCTGAGCAGCGTAGATACACACAGAGTGTTGGGGCCAAATACAATATAACAAAAAATTTGGAGCAGCATCGTCAACAATGTAAAAATTAAAATGTTACTTTGAGACCACACACGCACACACACACAGCGAGCTGCAGGCCAGTGTGAGCTTCATGTCGCACAACTCTTCTCCAGCACGCCACGCCCTCTGTGTTTGTGTTGAGTGTCAGTTGTTTTTGTGTTTTAAAACCCCAGTAATGGTGTGTGTGGGTCCACGACACAGAACATTAGGTGAATAACAAAAATACAAAGACCACAGAACATATAATATCTTTTCCAAATCTAACACATTAGTGGTTAAAAAGGTTAAATATCAGTTTATTCACTATAAGGCAATTCATGTGTTAACTAACAAATAACTAATCTAATAACTACCTAACTAATCTCAAAGTCCATCTGTGTTTGAACTTAACACATCCATCCATGAACTAAAGGGTTCTCAAAAACAAAAATCCTGTTATTTGAGAACAAATATAATCCAGTAGACTCGGGGGGAGAAATGGCTTCAGGGCTAATTCCTCATTCTTAAGCCTCCCTCTTAAAGAGCAGTTTCTCAAAGTCTCCTCTTCCATCTTTGGTGATGCAACTTTAGTGAATAAAGCGTGTCGTACTGGAGAAGAGTTGAGTGACATGTTTTAATGTTGATGGGACTAAAATCAAAAGTCAAACCTCATGTTCACAGATTGACAATGATCGTTTTTCTTTGTTTTTAGTAGGGACACCAGCTTTCCTGGCTTACTGTTTATGGTCACACTCAAAATGAATAGTACTGATTCGACTGTCCAGACAGAAGTCGCATTTTTTTTGTGACTCAGGCTGTTCACACTGTTAAGAACCAATCTGATCTGAATCACATATGAGCAAAAACATCTGATTTGGGTCACTGTGACCTGCAGTCTTAGTTGGAGCCAGAAACTGCCCAATCAGCCTGTGTGTAACTATGTGCATTTTGTAACTCAGTAGTCCCTCTGTGTTCGTGTTTATTGGCCCAAAACTGTAATAACCTTTTATCAAGCTCATTTTTAGCCTTTTGGCCGGAGCACTGTGGCACTGAAAGTTCAGATGTGATGAAACACTCAGGATGGTACTAACTGCTGTTTCCTCTGTCCTTCCAGGAGTAACGCTGAGGGCTGTTTTCTGTTCAACCTACCAGAATCCAACATCCACATATTACTCCGGGACTCTCAGAAGACTAGAAAGGCTCCTACTCTCCAAATGCTGCAGCTCGCCGCTAGTCGCAACCATCACCTGCAAAATAAATAAATGCATTTTGCATGAGAAGGACGCAATGTTGCATTATCAAACAAACGGCAAGATTATACTGAAAACCGTATGATTTTAAAAATGGTTCTCGACCCATCTGCACGCCGAATCCCCGTGTGTGCAGCAAGCAAACCTTTTGCTTTCACTGCCTTATGACGTTGATGCATTTTTATGATTGAGAGTAATTATTGTAGCATTTTATTTATGAAATAAAGCCATCACTCCAGAAACTTTAATCGCTGTAGGCTGTATATGTTAGGGAGCATACACTATTTAACCTTGCTGTAGACGTGCCAACCTCATTTGCCAGCAAGCATTGCCTCACCCACTCCAACAACCCAATGATTTGCTGTCAGGGATGCCACTACAGAAATCACTACAGCCCAATAATGTACATATCCAAGCTTTCCTAGGAGAATAGCAAATT
Organism: Lepomis gibbosus; assembly: GCA_029875015.1. NCBI lineage: Eukaryota > Metazoa > Chordata > Actinopteri > Centrarchiformes > Centrarchidae > Lepomis > Lepomis gibbosus. The sequence goes on along the minus strand of JAPMOB010024163.1, from coordinate 9,628 downwards.
ATCTTTCAGTTGATTTTTGTCGTGTCTACTCCAATTGCATTTTCCTTTTTATGATCATTTCAGTATTTTATTGTTTCTCATCACTTGATTCCACCGCTCTTTTTTTGTTGGCAAAATGCCAAGGAATCAAGATTTCTGTGCAAGAGATGGAGTTTTATGTGCCTGTGCAGGATTTGAATGTTTTACAGGGTAGTTGATCGGCTGCAGCACCAGTCCCAGGGCTGTGTGACTGTGAGGCAAAGGGCTCAGACTGCCGAGCTCTGCCCAAATTAGATGCAAAGCCAAGAGAGATCTGTCAGCCCACCACCACCCTGAACATGTCAACTGTATGCCTCCCTCATCTGTTCAACTGTATCTGAATAACCTGTACGTGTACAGCCATGTTTTCCTCAGAAAGGTGAAATAAAAGTGGCAAATGCATTTGTTTTAATTGGCTGTTTTCTTTTCAAATAAAAAAAAGTTGTCCAAAGCACTGAAACGTGTGTCCCCTTTGGAGCCATTGATTGAGTATTGATATATTTTAACACTCAGATGTGGAGTCATCGTCGTCCGTGATGATTCAGATTTCAGGGCTTTGCTGATTTTACTAGTTTCTTATTTTACCATTAAACAATACACTAAGTATCCCATATGTTCACATCACCATAACTTATAAATCAGGTTTTATCCAGCCATGGTATGTGATACTGAGCCCTTAAAAAGATTCAATCATAATCTTAAAATTGCAAAGGCTTATTCACAAATTTGGAGGTTACTGTGCAGAAATGTATTTGCAAATTATAAATAAAGATTTTCAGTAAGAATTCATTTGTTTATTCTTAAATATTTGTTTTAAATCTATTAGCAAATGCGCTAAGGTCTGTGCCCAAGCAATAGCCTAAGCAATAACACAAAACAGATTTCATACCCTCAGGCACTAAAATAACCTGATGAACAACGTGGGAGGAAATATTAGTTAAAAGAGAGTGTATTAATGGCAGTTTATAAAATATGTAGTCTATCTATTATCCATTAAACCAAATGCTCTAAACACTTCATTCATCTATTAAAATAAGAACCCTCTTGGTAGTTGAGACTGGATTTGTACAGCTTCAGGTAATTAAGTCAAGTACACGCAAGCTTCCGAAGCCCCGCCCTGGTGTGTACGTGCGTGTATGGCAGAGAGCAGCAAAATGCGCTCTCACTCTGTTTCTGTTTTTCTGATCTCTTATCTCCAAAATCGTTATCCCACAAACAACCTTTCGTTTTGGGGTTTTTTTTTGCACATCCAATACCAAAACATGAAGGCGATAAAATTGTTGCCTTTTGCCCGCAGACAATCACAACGGGACCTTTGAACCTTCCATAACAGTTAGACAGATGCATGGCCTTCGGGCTACTTGTGTTCTCTAAAGTGTTTAAATGCTAAGAAATGTAGCAGAGAAGTCTTTTTAATAGTGTTGGAGACTCTTTCCAGGGTAAGTTAACAATTTAAATGCATCGTTCAACATGACATCAGTGGAATGTGCCGTTCTTAGGCTTATTAAACATTTGCTTTTATAACTTTGTCATTATAAGACATTTTCATTATGTCACACATTAACACAAAATAGCCTCCCAAAGTAGGCTACTCTGTGTAAAATCTGCTTATCTGTAAATATTTAAATTTACATTGAATTGAATGGAATTGAATTGAACGGAATTGTTCGCGGAGTGGGTGGTCCTCGCGAAAATAGACGATCCCTGTGGAGTACTTGCTCCGGTGCTGTAGGTGGCAGCAGAACAGCGCGACATTTCCTGTGAAGCCCAACAGTCACAACAAGAGGAGGAAGAGGAAAAACGACAGCTCTGGATCGTCGTCGACTGCCTTGCGTGACAACACAGGGATCGCGTTCAGGCTTCGGGTATTAAACATTTTTAATTTTCTCTTTGTCGCTGCGGAGGCGCAGGAAACGACGCGGCGGGTTTTCGCCGTCAGCCCGCCTGCTCGCCGCCGCGTCCTCCGCTGTTTGTGAACTGCTATAAAGACACCAGAAACATGCCAATGGAGGCTTGCTGACCAAAATGGCTGGGCGCAGTGAAATGTGAAATATTCCTGCTAAGGTTATCCTTTCTGCACGCAGCGCGACTGTCACGCGAGCACGGCGGCTAAAATGCATTACTGAAGTTAAGAAAAGTGCATATGTTTGTTTCTGCCAGCGTTTATCATTTTATTAGCATTATTGCGGCTTTTACTGCTATCGGGCCTGGCGTATCCCCCCCCACCCCCCCGAAGAATTGTGCATGATTGATTTAGCCACTTTTGTTTATGCGATAACGTTATCGGTTACTCCTGTAATTGAGCGTGATTGTGTGTTCTAATACTTAAACCTGTTTGTCTTATCATAAAAAGAAGCATGCAAATAGAGCTCCACCCGTCCTCGTTGCAGGTTATACATGCCCGATTTGTTGTGGAAGTCAAAATATTTGACCATTTGCTGTTTCCCCTCTGCAGGTTGCTCCAATTTGACCTGCAACATGTCTGACTTACTGAGATATATCGACTATGACCACAAAGCCACCTTTCTGAAAATGCTCAACCAACAGAGGATGGAGGGTGAGCACTGTGATGTGGTGGTGGTGGTGGAGAACATAGAGTTCAGGGCTCACCGCTGTGTCTTGGCAGCATGCAGCAACTACTTCAAAAAGCTTTTCAAGAAACAGAGTGAAGAGGACAACTCCATTGTGGAGTTGGACTTCATCCGCTCTGACATCTTTGAAGAGGTGCTCAATTACATGTACACAGCCAGGCTCGCTGTGAGGAAGAAGGACATCAATATGATGATGTCATCCGGCCAGATCCTGGGGATCAACTTCCTGGATAACTTGTGCACCCAGAAACGTGAGCTGACCAACATGAAGACCCGGGAGAACCAGGCTCCCGGAGACCACGGGATGCGAGCTCAGGACGCCATTCTTAAGGAGCTGGCCATGGAGGAGGTGAGGAAGAACAGTTTCTATGACCAGGGCATGGATAGTATGGGACCCGGGGGCTCTCATGTGTCTCAGCCGCACAACTACAACACCAACATGAGCAAAGATCCTCACAGCCACGGCTGGGGCTCCTCTTCCACCAGTGACATGAAGCTGGAGTACTTGCTGTATGGCCACCGCGACCACGGCTCCTGCCAGAGCACAGGTGCGAAGCCCATGGACCACAACGCCAAAAAGGAGCGGCTGCTCACCGCCAACCGCCCCTACGGCTGCGAGCACTGCCCCAAAGCCTTCACCACTGCCGCCCACCTCAAGGAACACCTGAAGATCCACTCTGGCTTCAAGCCTCACCGTTGCGTGGTGTGCGGCAAGGCCTTCATCAGGGGCCCCGACCTGAAGAGGCACGAGAGGGTCCACAGCAACGAGAGGCCCTTCGCGTGTCAAATGTGCGAAAAGGCCTTCAAGCACAAGTCTCACCTGAAAGACCACGAACGGCAGCACAGGGGCGAGCGGCCATTCAACTGCGGCTCCTGCGACAAAGCCTTCATCAAAGCTTCGGATCTGAAGCGCCACTGGAACACGATGCACAGCGGCAACTCCCGCAGACAGATGTCCCTGTCTCCCGCTGCCTCCCAGCAAGGCCAGGCAGAAGCCACCGACCAGAGAGACTGGAAAATGGAGACCGGGCCACATTCGCACAACTCGGGGGACTGTTGAGCCTGCAGACACACCAAACCACACTCAAACTGACCTACAGACACACACGCACCCACAACAGTCACTTAAAAACATGTATACACACTGACACAACCACAACCCTGTGACAGGCTGAGGGCCTGGCATCACATGGACATTGATCGGAGTGAGTAACGAGATCATAGCATGTTCATAAGACTGTTGGGCTGTATTATTATTCTAAAGAGTTATGTCAAAATGATGTTTTCTTTCCACCTGTAAAATCATGTAAATGTTTAGTTCACTCTACTATACATATATTTTTCACAAAGCATCGTTGCTATCTTGACTGGGGTTTCTCATAACATTATTCTCTTTTTACTTTTATGGGATATGTAACATTTAAATGTTTGTTTAACCTTAACTGAATTTTATGGAGATAAAAGAGAGAAACAGTGGGCAGGGGAGGGGGATTTTTCTGCATAACATTTGTTGCATTGAGTATATTCATGTGGATGTTTTTAATGGATGTGTTTAGTTGTATTGATTGATATTACACTGTAAGAGTAAGAGTCACCATTTTGCATTTGATGCAGATGATACCAAAGTCTTGGGCCCTTGACGGATCGTCTTTGAAGGCTGTCCTGCCCAAGCAACCGGCCAACTAGATTTACTGTTATACAGTATAACTGTCATCCAGCTATCAACAGTTAATGATAGATGTCTGTATATACTGTAGCTTAGTTTGTTGCACAATTAGAGTACAAAATAATGATTTATGCACATATAACATTGTCCTACTCCTACACTTTGACAATAAACACCATTTGCTGTGTTTTATTGTTTTGGCAAAGTTTGGTTTTTGCTGGAGAGATCTCAGCAAGCACGCCGAACACTTGGTTTTCAGATCTGGAACATAATAACTCTCTAATGTTGAAAATGTTGAAGGATACAAGCAATGGCCAACGTTTATGAATAAAGGCTTGTGTTATGGACATTACAGTGGCATTCCGCAAAATCAAAGTCTTCTGCAGCAGACACATTGGTTAAAATGATGTCAGATGTCGAGGTTTGTTATGGTTGTAGTGAAAAGGTTTGTGGACGTAGATTTTCCACTTTGCAAGTACAACATTGTTGACTTGTGACATGTGGGTAATGTGACAATATTATCAGTGCAAAACAAAAAGTTAGTGTCTGCAGCAACACAATGTTGGTAAATCTGACTGACTCATAATTTAAAAGTGTTTGAAAAGTAAAATGCTGAAGATTTTAGACTCATGCTGCTTGTGAAGTTGCTATATTTGGTTATGTTTTGTCTACATAATGACAACATCCCAACAAAGATGTACCTGGGAAACAATTTAATAACCAGAGCTGCTGCTAATGATTATTTTCATTATTGATTAATCTGCTGATTACTTCTCACTTGATTTTTTTTTATTAGCTGTAAGTTGTCAAACCTGTGGAAAATATAGTTTCCCTGACATCAAGGTGATGTCTTCCAGTGTCTTGTTTTGTCTGACCAACTGTCAAACACTCAAAGATGTTTAAAAGCCAGAAATCCGCACAATCGCTCACATAAGTTTTCGCATTTTTTGCATCTAGTCACAGATTAATTTTCTGTCTATCAACTTATCAATTATCCATTAATCGTTGCAGCTCTAATAAGAAAAGAGATGCTTATAATTAAACCTGAAACTGTTAGGCCAGCTAGCTGAAAATGAATATGCAACTTTACTGATAACTGATCAATTGTTTTGAGAGGAGAAATGCCAAATATTCGCAAGTTCCAGCTTCCTTATTCTGATGATTTGTTGCTTTTCTTTGTTTCTTGTTTTGTTACACAGAATATATTTGGGCTTTAGCCTGTTGGTTGGACAAAGCAAGCCATTTTTCAACATTGAATATGGATGAAGTTATTAATCTAGACAGTGATAGTGAAACTGACCTCTGAGTGTGTAGTATTTAGTTCATTTTTTCTCCATCCCGGGATGCAGCAGTGTCTCAGTATTTGGTTTGTTTATAAGCCTGGCCAATGCAAACAATCACATCTGCTGCCCAGCCCCCACCCAACCCTTACGTCCACTGCACCTTTGGGTTTTGTTCAGCTCTTTAGTTTGACTCTGACATGAAACTAACCCCTCAGAGGCACGAGTGTCTTATAAGAGTAAAAACAGTTTACACGGTACATAATGCCAGCAAACACACACCCAACATGGCTGTGTTTCAATGTCAAGAAAAAAAAAACAACTTCTCAGCAGCTCTCCCATACTCTGCATGCAACACTAGATGGTGCCCTGTTCATAGTGATTGACCTGTTGCTGCCTAATTTGACCTGCTCAAGTTGACTGTCCAGGACTAAAGGAATACCCAAGACCCTGATGGCACAGCAGAATAGAAGTCACTGGGGTTTTATTAAAGGAAGCCAGACTCACTAGGAAGCGCATATGGTAACTGTGCAAAATGTATGCGCTCTCACACCTCACTGTTTTCCATATATTTACATACATCTGACTAGTGGATGGAGAGAGGCCAGTGCAGTATCAGGGTTTCACTGTCTCCCCTCTGTTTGCATTGACAGTCAGATGGAGATAGTCTGTGCCTATTTATGACAGTTTGACCACACAGTCTGGTGGGAGAACGTCCTCAAAGGTGGTCCTGTTTCCGGCATGTATCTTAAGATTGATCTGTGCTTAACTGTCAACAGGGGAAGAGTTTGATTGGCTGTAATTTAAGTTGAAGCACTTTTGTGGAAAACTGACGTCAGTGTCTAATGGAAAAGGCGGGCCTTGCCTCACTGATGTCAGTAGATGCCGAGATCTGTTTTCTGCATTTCCTTGCCTTGCTGTGTGTGCGTGCGTGTGTGTGCATTAAAGCCAGTGAATGATGCAGGATATGCTTTTGCATCACATTGTAGACTGACTAAGGCTGGGTGTGTGTGCGGCCTTGTGCCGTGACTGCCTGTTTGTGTGTATTTGTAGAGAGGTTGGAAATGTATTGCGTGCATTACTTATATTGCCGTGTGTGTGCGTGCCAAGGGATTTGAGTGATGAAGGCTTACTGGGTGTTTGTATGTGTGTGCTCAAGCATGTGCCTAAACGCATTTATATGTGCGTGCATGCATGTGTGCATGTGTATGCATATGTAATGACTGAGGGGGGGTCAGGGAGGACAAAACGCACGCACATACTCTTGTGTTATTATTTACTAAAGGTCCCACATTTGAGTATGTGTGTGCATATATTTGGGATTAGTACAACTGTGCTATGCAGACACATACGTGCATGTTTGTACATCTGTGTGCGCGCATCCTGCCACTGCACATGCGCACGTGTGACTCTTAACCCAGGGATTGATAACATTATCACAGAGGCAGGAGAAAAACAGCAGTTTTTTTAAATGTTGACACATTAATAGCCTATTATGATTCATTTTTGTTATCTGTTTTCGTCAGCAATATAGCTTCATTTCCTTTATTACATCAGCTGGAGAACATCACAGGGAAAACCAGCAAATATTTAACTATCCTTCATAAATGTAAAAATACTTTCGGAACAACTTCCAGCTCTAGTACAGTGATGGAATGAACGCTTGGCATGTCAGAGGTGTTGCCCAATCAGCAGCAATATGTAGCCTATATAAACTGTGCAAAATATAAAAAGTGCAATGTGCTTGCATACGTAACAGGGAGTTGTGTATGCAAGCACACCAGCGTTTCCACTAAAAGACACGTTTTGCCATGTTATGTCAGAGCTGACTCAGCCTGGGTAAAACTGGGAAAACCAGTAGGCCCAAAACTTTTTTTACCACCTGTTTCATTGATGAAAACCTTTTTAAGCACTTCTGAAAGATTCTACAGGCAAAGCATTTCACTTGTTCTTAAGTCATAAACACAGGAGAGAATAACTTAGATCAGACATTGACAATGGATCACTAGAAATGTCATTTCTCATTTTTTTCTCTCGGCTTCCGTAGAAGCACCTGAAGCGATAAAAAAGATGTTAAAAATAAAAATAAAGCGACATAACTGACGAAAACAGACTAGGCTATTAACGTGGTCCACATTTAAACACACAGCTGGTTTTATCCTGCTTCTGTGATAACAGTGGTCACTTGCGTTTGGCTGTGGAAGCCTGAGTTATTTTGTCTCGTGCGCACGCACTTGCACGTGCACGTGCAGACACTGGATGCGCGCACATGTGTGCGTGGCTGATTTGTACTAATCACACAGATGCCTATGCAGACACTCATTTGGGATTTTGAAGCGGGAGAGTGCACTCATGCATGTGTATGTGCGTGCATTGGAGAGTGTTTCTATTTTTTGTGCGCTATATGCATAATGAGTTATGTGTGTACTCACGCACATCCGTGAGTGAGTGACAGGCAGTGAGTGAGTACTCATCCGTGCCTGTGCGTGAGGGTCATGCATCAGTGTGAGTGTGTGTGTGGTTATTTGTTTTTATGTATGCATGAGCTTGCATGCATGTATGTGCATGCAAATGCACACATCATCACTATTTAGGGAATTTACATTTCAGCAGGCTGAATTCTATAATGGAGGTAGTCACATGAATGAATGTATGTATTTGAGTGTGTGTGTGTGTGTGTGTTTGCGCATGTGTGGCATACATTAGTAGCTAGTGTGGGGGCTGTGCATTCAGATTCATGTCTGCATAACTTTATGCGGCTTTCTGTATGTGTTTATGCTCTCTTCAGCTTCGGTTTATGTGTGTGTGGGCGCGAGTGCATGTGTGTGTGTGTGCGGGTGTGTGATTGCATGTATGTGTATATGTGTACAGTGAGCACCCGGTTTCCATTACCCCGGCCGGCGTGGTTCGCTCAGCCAGACCACAAACCTCCTGTCTCCACTCTGGCTCCACCCAGCGCTGCCACAGGCTTCCCAGAAAAGAACAGCGTCTAATTAAAAAACTTTAATTACATTCATCTCATCTCTCACACACACATACACACACTCAGGGAGTATAAAACAACTGTATACAAACAATCCCATGTGATAAATGGGCATGAAAGGCAAAGCCAGCATTTTTTTTCCGCCAGGGCGAAATGGCTTTTAATCAGAGCTGCTGACATTCATGAGCCATATATTTTCCTGTGATGTCGTCCTCCACTTGAGCACCATCTGGAATTTCTTCAGTTTTAAGGACTTCATGATCATGGTGTGTCTCTGTCCTCCAGTGTCTTTTCATGAGACATTTTATGTCCTAGATCTGATCTCCAAGGCATCTTAAACCTAAAAAAAGAAGTATAAAACATCTTACAACTGTGTATCTCCAGTTACTGTATAAACTCTCACCAATGCTTTTAAACAGATTTTTAGACACAAATGTAAAATAACACTCGATTCACGGCTTATCTCCAGAGTGAATGTCACATTAATGCGAGGAGGAGCTCTGAGGAATGTTTCCCGGGGGGGGGGAATCACTCATTACCTTGAACACAGCAGCTCCTCTCTGACCAGGTTCCTCCTTTTCCCATCAGACCACATAGAAGCAGGTTTATTAACTGTGACCCGGTGCGTCCGCAGACAAAGTACGTCTTTGTTGACGGGCATTGCGGTGACCTGCAGAGTCAGACCTATGGAGGTGGGTTATCAGTCCATCTCCACAGGACTGAGAGAGCCGGCCGAATCGCTGCAATCTGCCGGCAGGAGCCATTGTTCAAGGCTGGACCAGATGTTCCAGCTGAGAGATTACCATCGCATCACTCCTCAGTGGGGAGTCGAGGCCCACTCACGTCACTGTCACTTCCCTCTCTCCTCTTTTGTCTCTTTTACCTCTCTGGTACTCCTCTCCTCTAATCTCCTCACCTGCCCTGGTTTCCTCTACATCCTTGTCTCTCTTGTATCCTTCTCTCTTTCCTTCCCTCTTCCCCTGTCCTCCCCTTCCCTCCCCTCTCCTGTTCTTCTCACGTGCATTTGTCCTTCCCTTCTCAGTCCGCTCCTCGCTCTTCCTCCTATATGTCCTTCTCCCTTGTCTTCTAC
>JAPMOB010024023.1:0-21695 GCA_029875015.1 Lepomis gibbosus | reverse complement strand
AGAGGTCTCTGTCCAGAAGAGTGCAGTCCTAGGAACACCTAAGATACTGCGCAGAACCCTCAAACTCCCAGGCCTCTGGTTGAGGACTCGGGCTTGAGGATGACACATACCACCCCGCAAGGGGTGAGAGGGGGATGTTTTTTATATATATATATATATATATATAAATTATAATTATATAATTTAAATTTATATTAATTATATATAATTTAAATTTAAATTATATATATATATAATTTCAATTTTAATTTCAATTTAAAGAGACACTCTGCTGGATTTAGAAGTGTTCTCACCGAAAGAAGTCTAGACCCTCCGGTGTGGAGTGAGAATGTATGTAGGATACACTTCAACAGGCAAGACAATTCTGCTATGGATGAAAGTTATCACAAAAATAAATTAATATTAATATGTTTGCAAACACTTGAGTCACTCCACAGGCAAGTTTACCCCCAAACACAAACAAATAACTGTATGCAGCACCTCAGCATTGGCTAATGACCTCATCAACTTTATTTAAAGGTTATCGTTAAAGGTGACATAAAGTGTCCATATTTTCTCATGTACAGCTTTCATTTTTTAATAGAGGGATATACTGTAGTTTGATATCTCCACCCTCCACTGAAACAGTGTTGGAGAGGAAGCGGCCTTCTAGCCAACAGCAATACTTAATTTGCAGCAATAAATTCAAAATTACTGAATTTCCCTTGATAGCAATCACCAACATTAAATTGCTTCCAATCGTAAGAGGCAGAATGTACATTTAAACAAACCTGTGACCACTCCTTCACATCAATGTTTTCCTCAAGATCAATTTCCCATTTCCTCTTAGTAGAAAGAGTCTCTATCATTCATTCATTCATTTAATTGATTTATCTGATTGCCTTTGTGTTTTCTCTGTTCGACTATTCTCAAGGCCACCCAAAAAAAGGTTTAGTGCCACTGTGTCTTATTATGACTATCGTGGCGTATTTCTTGTGCTTTTGGTACAACTCTGCAGACATGTCCACTCTGATGAAGACCTCACAGCCCCGATGGAGCAAGGGCTTATGTTTTATTTGTTTGAATAGTCAGACGCAGAATACTATCTTTCTCCCTGTAGGTGAGTAATCTGGCGATAATACTTCTTGGATTACTATGCTCCTCTGCTTTTGGTTTGATTTTGTGCACAAGTTCTTCCGTAGGCTGATGGGGGAGTTTTACAGCATCAAGTTTTCTCTATGAAACTCTCCATCTTCTGGGTCCCACAATGTTCTGGGAAGTTGTAGAAGTGTTGATTGGCGTGACAGCTCCTATTCTCCATGTTGGCAATTTTATTTCCATCTTCTTTATGATATTTCCTTGGTCACATTTCACATCAGGACAATGTTGAAGTTCTCTTCATTGCCAACTCTCTGCTCAATCTCATCGCCATTCCGTAGTCATTTAATTCTGTATTTTCTTTACCTCTATGATGACATCCTTTATTGCCAAGAAAATGTTCCTGTATCCCTGATACATTTCAGTTAAAAGCACTGTCATGTCAATGTTTTCTGTGCTGGATCCATCATGTCTCAGTTGATTGTTTGCTACTTCAATCTGGAGCTATGCCATTCGATTCAGACATGTTCCAAGGTAATGTTTGAGAGGCTATAAAATACATTTACTGGACTGGCAAAATTTCATACATCCAAACATCTTAACAGGATCCGCTCCAGCTGCCATCTTCTACCTGGGTGCCCTACTGGAAATCTCACCACTATTGAGGAACAAAATATGAAGACTTGTTATCCACGGGATTGGTTCATTTTCACAAATGTTTCACCATAATATTGCACAAAAATTCATGTTATCATGCGGACATTAATAACTTGTGTAGTTTACTCTCAGAGCAGTCATAGTGCAGCAGCTGCTCCAAAGAGTGGCACAAAACCATGTCTGACAGTCGTCATACTTCGCAGAGGAGGGGGATCTAATAAGCTATATACTCTGTTCTCCATGTGGGAGGAGGAGGGACATCAAATAATCTACATCAAAAAGCCTTGGCCTGTGTCCAAGCACAGAGCAGGAGGAGTGCAGGCTGGTAGATGTGAAGTTATGATAATAGTGGAGAATAGAAATGAAATTATAGCCCACTTGTCCGTGTGATGCTTATTTGTTACTCATATTAGGATGAGGCCTCCACCATGAGCATATTGATTACAAATGTAACATTAGCATCTGCAAAAGCAAAGTGTGCTTTGGCTGTTGTTTTCACTGTGCTCCTTTTTGAGCCTCCCCACTGGTTTCCACCTGTCATCTTCAAACATCCTAGATGTTGTTTAGCTGACGCTGGTATAAAATGGAACAGTGAGCAGTTTTGTTTTTGAATGACACTGCGGGTAATATGATCAAATCTTTGTGGCTTCAAGCAAGCATGACTATGCTTGGTGTACTTTCATGCTCTGTGTTATGTATATATGTAGCAGAAGATGGGATTCCCACACCTAACTATCTTTAATTATCTTTATGATATGAAGGTACAACACAGAAACCCACAAAACAATGAGCAAAATGTGGACTATGAAAAGAAAAAAACAACAAAACACAGAAGCGCCCCTAGGCCCTTTTAATTGAGAAACACTGTGAGTGCCAGTGATTGTGCCTCCGACAGATGCATATCTGTACTCAGAGGATTATACATGAAGCTGTTTAAAACCCTGATATCCAATATGCTCCACAGCGGAAAACAAATAAGCCATACCATTTGTGAGATTATTACAAACACATCATTCAGACAACCTGCAAAATAGAAAGACAAATACGCACAATCCCAGCAAAGCAAAAAATGAATCTCCTTAATAATAAATCTCAGAGAAGACACTGCAGATACAGATAGGATGCTGTTTTCCAGACAGCCTTTTAATATAATCAATGAGCTTCTCTTGGGGACATTTGGAAGCGCTAGAGTGATTATTATTTCACAACCTACCCATGTGATGGGAAGAAGCACTATCTTACGAAGGCATTAAGGTAAAGAGGAAATGTGCTAAAAGATTGATAGAAATGGTTGATCTCAGTCCCCCCCACAACCATTTAACAGACAAGCCTGAGCTATCTGGCACATTTCTGGTCTCTTTTGTCCCATAATATATGCTTCCTTTTCTATCTTTTTCAAAATTTCACTTTAGGAACAGGAACAGCAATAATGCCTCCCCTTCAGTTGATCAATGAAGCCAAAACCATCTGTTCCTTGTGGTTGATGGTGCATTACCGCTGATAGGGAGAGGAAGATAGCATGTGAAGCATGTACGAATGCGAGCTCCAGTGTGTACAGTACATATGTGGCAGGAACAAGTAAAAGAAAAGGATCAATTAGTGCAAAGGGTCACAAATCTGAAATGAATTAGACTGTATTTGTTTAAGATTACAGTAATTAAAGCTCTTAACAGGCAGTTCTCATCTACTCAAAGATAGATTTGTTTATGAACAGTAATGTTGCATTCCCAAACTAATCTGAATTCTTACAGGATTAAAAAAGAATTATGAGTACACTCTTACTTTGGGATGAACTATACGTCAGGTTTTCTCTAAGTGAACATGCTCATTAAATCTCTTTCTGTTAGACCTGTTTCTTTTCCAAAAGATAGAAAAAGGCTTATGAAGACAGCTTTTTGAAGTGTTGGTTGTTGCTATTTCCAACAATACTTGGTCAATTATTTTGGATGGTATGAAAGCCAGGCAACTACATACAGCTTATAAACTACACAATGAGAACCAGTATTTCACTGGCTGAAACTGCATTCTACCAGTCATTAAGATCCAAAATTCCTCCTGTGATTTGACACATGTGCCACTGTGTCAAAGTGATCTGTTTTCTAGGCTTTGAAACACAGCAGGCTGGGAGTTTTGTTATCCATTAAGTTATATACAGTAAATTATATTCAGCTGGTAAAAAGGTTATTACACCTTTTAAAAACAAAACTGGCACATGTCACAGTGTTTAAATAATAGTTTTATGGATTTTTCTTTTGACTATTATGCAATTTGGTCGCAGAATAACCTGAAAGTAGAGACACAAAGTAAGCATCAACAATCCTACTTTCTCCCCTAGTATGCCCCTAGCCTTGTCATCAGCCCACTGTCTGTGCACTGACACACTCCTACCTCATGAATAAAGCACTCTTAATTTGAAATGCTTCCACCCCCGCCTCACCTGCATGCCACCGCTAGGCTTTTTGTGATTGAGCAGCAGCTCCACAGCTCCCACCACTTCCTTGCGGATTGCGTGCAGCAGGGCATCGCCAACGTAGACGCTGAAGCTCAGCAAGAGTTCAATGATTTCCAGGTTCTCGTTCTCAATGGCAATCAGCAGAGCCGTGCGGCCGAGAGGGTCGATGCAGTTGATGTTGATCTTGAAGTAGATCTCTGCTTCCTGACAAGATAAGGTTGTGATTGCAAGTCAGGGTTGGTTTCATCATTGATTAGAGGTGAAACTACTCACTGTCACGGAATACATCGATTTTTGTTCAGTTTTGCTCTAAGGCTTTGCAGTACTGATGACCACATTCTGGTAACCTACCAATTTTAGCAATGGTTAAAAGGGGAACTCTTTGCCATTTTTAAACATCAGTCTTTTGACGGATCTAAGGCTGCTACTGCATGTGTGAAAACATTGTATATGGCCTTTTGTGGCTCCAGAGGGAGCTGTGTGGAATTTGATAAATTGCTTCAAGTGGAGTGAGGTTACCAGACCTCGGCAGCTTACTTCTCATCTTTGCTTAAAGCTAAAAGCTCAAGGCTAAGTTAGCAGCTATTAACATAACACAGCTGAATCTCTGATTGAACTGTCAGTGGCTGCGTTGCATTATGGGTAATGTAGGCACCACGTTTTGAGAAAGAAGAATCTGTTCTGATCTCTGGTTCTGCTGCATATATTTTAATATTTGATACAACTGTCCATCAATGTTATAGGAGTACAATACTTAATTGTTGGAGGACTATTTGAAGTAGTAGCTTTGGTGGTCATATTCAGCATTAGTTGGCTATAGCAGCAACATTTTAGGCTAAAGGCCTACAAAGGCAGTCATGAAAATTTGAGCAGCATATTGGGGCTTTTACTTGCCTTACTCCATTTTTTTGTTAACTGCATGTTCAAGCCCTCTCTTCTTCTTCTTCTTCTTCATCATCATCATAATCATCATTTTGGGCATCCTAGATAGTGTGGGACTACTAAACAGCTGGTCTCCAGCAATATTTTGTGTATTAAAGGGTGACACTTGTCAAGGTAAAGAAAGGCCCCAGGTGTTATTGGAAATGAGTTGAAGATAATCAAAGCTGACGTTATCCATAAATCCAATCTAAATAAATTCTAAATCAATCCAATTAGATTAAGACTGTAATATCCATCCAGTCATCTATCCATAATTTAGAGTTTCAGTGGCTGTATTAATTCATCCATTTACCAATCAAATTCAAATTATCCAATCTTCCATGTATTTATCTATACACCCATACCTCCAGAGCCTGTTTGACACTAGCATAGTCCCCCTTCTCCACAGCTCCGAGGTAGGCTTTCTCTAAAGGCGATAGTTCTGACTCAGACCGCACAATTCTCAGCGGGATGCGGTCCCGGTACGAGGAGCTGTCAGTCCGCCGGTAGTACAGTTGTGACATCTCCCCGGGCTTCAGCTTACAAGCACTTCGCAAACACTGCTACAGCTGCTGCCAGCCTGGGGGAGTTCATACTAGAAGGGACAAAGGTGTTATATGAAGTAGACACTTCATGTTGTTGGTATTGATTTTCACAAGTAAGAAAAGAGGAGAAAGAGAGGAAGAGGAGACAGGGACAAAGGTGAGAGGATTATACAGAAAGAGGGAGATGAAACAGGCAGTTAATCCCTTCATCTTCAATGAAAAATATCTAAGACACCAGACATGATCATTCATTTTAGATGACACACCCCAGTCTCATCCTTTACGGGTCCAACAGTGGAATATGCCCAATCTTACATATATCTTGGGACAATTTTCGTCTCAAAACTGAACTTTGAAGCAAATTGTGACATCGTGTGCACAACGGGGCACCAGCTATTGTTTTGTTTGAGGAAACTGTCCTATTTCCACATTGACAAAACCGTGATGACCTTCATTTACCGTGCTTTTATTGAATCAATTTTGTCTTTTTCTTCTGTGTCAAGATTTGGAAACCTAGCCTTAAAGAACTGAAACACTCTGAATCATTACATTACATTTACATATAGCTGTCGCTTTTATCCAAAACGACTTTAATTGCTATACATTTCAGAGGTTGCACGCCTGTGGAGGAATTAAGGGTTAAGTGTCTTGCTCAGAGACACAATTGTAGATGGGTTACAGTGGGGGATTGAACCTGAGTCTTGCACACCAAAGGCATGTGTCTTATCCATTGAGCCATCGCCACCCAAATCAAATTGTTAAATGGTCTAGCAGGCTCATTGGTGAGCTTAACCCAGCATCCCTGTACACCAGACAGTTACCATGGATAACTGGTTTGATTTTAAATGATAACTCCCAACCTTTGCACAGTGAATTCCAGCTTCTTCCTTCTAGACGAAGGTTTATAGTCCCAAAGTGCAGAACAAAGTGATATAAAAATAGCTTTGCTCCAGCAGCTATCATTCAGAAGAACAAGTTGCACAGATGATACATAAGCAATGTTAAATAATTTATTTATTTAGTGGTGATTGAAACCTTGAGTACTTTTAATATTTTTATCTGTCTACTGTCTATTGTCTGTGTTTTTTCTAAGATAGAAGGATGACTCATCTACTGCAAAACATCTACCTGTTGGTACAAATAAAGTAACCTGAGCCTGTACCTCAACCTGAACAGTTTCAGCAAATGCCTGCAAAAAGGTCTGGAGGATAGAAATTTCATACTTTATAAATTGAATATAAGTTTATTAAAACATATGTTTACTGCAGATAGGTCCCGCAAACTGTAACTGAAACATTTATGTCACATTTAGTGCATTGCTTTTATGTTATGCTCTCATTGCATGGAGGAGAACTCAGTAGGGGTAGCTCCTGTTCCTCCAAAAGACATCATTATCAAGTGTCGCAGCTGAAGTGGATGGTAAGATGTTTAATTCTTGAGTTACTAATAGCTTTAGTTAATGTCATTAGTGATGCTTGCTAATTGATCGACAGCAGCTGACTTAGTGGTTGCTTGGTGACAGCAAAAATGATGCTTCCAGCACTTTTGGTTGTGCTTCACAGAAACAAGCGTTCACACTGACACACTGACATTGTACAGTGATTTTCTCCTAACAAGGGGAGAAGATCACTGGGTTCTCTAGAATCTGGAGGTGGTGAGATCTACAAATAGCATACACTGTAATAAAATACTCAATATAAATAGATGATGAGGAAATAGCGCACACAGTTAGATGAAAAGTAACCCTAGTACACATTGTTTCTTTTATAAGTTCATCATAAAAATTAGGTAACCCTTTATTTTGATCTGCTCAGTCTATGCAACCATAATAATGACCTCTTTCTAAAACCAGTGTTAATAGCAAATTAACTATAACCACAGAACAGACGCACAAACAAGTAAATTTAAACACAAGGGATTGGCTGTTTTTCTAATACTTTTTAGGGGATTTAAAACCATGGAGAACTGAGAGGACAAGAACAGGGGTGTTCATGAGATGGAGAGGGTGAAAAATGAAAAAGGTGAAAAAGAAACTTTGTGAAGATGGTTAAATGTTATTAAATGTAAAAAAGCTGGTGAGTCTCTGTCTCAGGACAACTCATTACTGCTGTGTATCTCTACTCAATGAATAAAAAGTGGATTAACAAACTCACAAGTCACAAGAACAAGAAGAAAAACAGCAATTAATTTTATAACCAGTATGTGTAAAACTGTGTGTGTTGTGTTCAAAGCTCTGTATCCCAAGATAGCATATTTAAAGGAATAGTTCAGTATCTTGGTAAATGCGCTTATAAGGTTTTTTACTGAGAGTTATTAGAGATAATCTATGCCATTTTCATGTACAGACTACAGTAAATATGAAGGTAGAGCCATCAGGGGTTAGCTCAGTTTAGCATAGCACAAAGACTCTAAACAGGGAAAAGCAGATCAAAAGGTAAGGAAATACCAGAACCTCCAAAGCTCACTATTTAGCACATCTTATTTGTTTAATCTGTACAAAAACCAAAGTGTAAAACTATTCCTTTAGTTGAGGTAACATGATACATATCCAGTTACTTTGATACTATTTCATCTACAGGTTTGAGCAGTAATATTCTGAGGCAGGTGGCAAGCAATAATGTGATTGTTCAGGTTTTGCACTATAGCAACCCTATTGTACCCACAGCCTGATGTGCTGAAGGAGAAGGAATGGCTGAAATGCAAGTTAATAACACCAAATTGGAGGATATTAGAGAACACTTTTGGATGATGTCACCAGTCATCTCCTCTGCAGCCAAGGTGCCACTTAACTGCTGTAAAAATGCCCCCAATGGCCTCTAATTTCCCTCCACTGAGAACCTTTTCATACCGGAGAGCCCTTTTGGTAGCAGCTTTTCACACCTCATTTGAGATCCTGGACATTAGTTTGATATTGCTGTGGCCCCTTCTCTAACAATTTCACTTTGAATCAAAATACCTCTGAACTGGCCACATGGGGACCCTGCTGTCACAACCTCTGAATAACTTCAATCTTGATGAGGTAGAGTAAAAATCATGCATAATGCAGAGAAAGTACATGCACTAGTCTACAGTGAGAAAGTAGATAAAAAATAAAATATGTTTTCCACACTTTGTTATCAGCTGAATAATCTGTTTCTTTTATGTGTGTCTTAGTTGTGGTTTTGGGAGTTATTGGTCCACAGAAGGGTATAAAGGCTTAGAAGGAGGTGTGCTTTGGTGCTCCTTTGACAGATGTCTTAGAAATAGGGTGACATCACATTCTGCACTTTATGGGTTATGTCACCTTGGCCAGGTATATGTTTTGCTCTGCTCTGTACTGTACTTCTACAGATATAGGCCAGTTCCAATTAAAAAACACACACTAGGTTGATTGTTGATTGTGAAATTGGGATCAGCAATCGCAGCAAAATACAGCAGTTATAAAGGAAAGCTATACCCACCAAGCAGAAACTCCAATACAAAAGGATTTGTGGATGCTCTGCTGATATCCCTGTATGCACGCACGCACACACGCACACACACACACACACACACATAGAACCTTCTGTGCAGATGACTCTTTCTTACTGTAATTACAGTTTCATCAATACATAATCAATACATGATTTAGAAATAGAAAAAACGAACTGTTTTGTAACACAAAGAGTGTATCCCCACTCAAGTGCATTGGCAGGGAATATGTTGAGCAAGATTTCTTTTATTCTGAAACTTGTATTGATTTGACAGCACACACTACACAGATGAGCTTTCCAGCAGACCATGCAGTCCATTTAGAGTGGTCTGCCCAGTGTTTACAGTGACAGTAAAAAAAAACATAAAATTGTCAGCATTCACTAATTAACGACATCAGGTCGGTGTAAACTGGCACACTACATGTGCACTCTGCAGTGAATGGTGCCTGCATACACTCACAGGTGTGATTTTGACATTTTTATTTCTGGGTTTGTGTGCGAAAAAAGGTCCCAGAAAATAGCATACAAAAATAAAAACTGTTGTGAAAATAAGAGAAGGCTCTTCTTTGTATTTACTGGTGTCAAACTGACAGATCGTAAAGACACCCAATTACATTTTTATTCTCGTTCTATCGACCTCCCCCACCCCACAAAAATGTTTTCATTTCAAGTAAAAAAGCAAACAACTAACCTGCGAGATGTTGGGCATCGGAACTTCGCTTGTGGAGACCAATGTTCTTCCTTTGGGAAATATTCCAAGATCCCATGAGCTAGTAAAGCAGATGCGTAAATCTTAAGAAAAACATTGTCTCAACTTCTTGAATTTAGCATCCCTCAAATGTGAAAACTGCAGTGTGGATCTGCACGAAGCGCCTGCTTGTTAATGTATTGGTGCCTGTGATGCCAGTCCGTCTTTCTCTTGGTTTATACTCTAGTCTACATTCCCCCCTCTCATTTTTGGAGACTTGACAACATTTCCACTGTACATCCAGATTTGGTCAGTTTTGATCACGACATCCATTCGGTCTCATTTGGGGAAAAATACGCAGACCGGCGCACGCCGCATTCAGCCCACCGCGCAAGACATGCTGGAGACGAAAATAAGCGACAACGAAGTTTCCTCGGTGGGTTACACCTGGTTTAACAACGCGTCCAGTTATCCACCAGGGTGTATTTTCGCCGGTGTTGTTGCCCACTAGACTTATCCACCTGTTGGGGGTGATTAAGCAAAAAGCAGCGCCTCCAGAAATAAACGCAGAGCAGCCAGATGCCTGACATGCGGTCTTCGGAGCGCTGCTGCAGACTGGTCGTGCGCACTTGGAGACGCATTGAAGACAGTGGCACTGCAAGAGGGAGAAAAATCATCAAAACAAGAAACCCAGCCAGTCATTCAGGCTCTTTTCAAACAAATGAAAATGACACTCAACACAATCACATAATTCCAGTTTCCAATTTGCTTTACGTGTCTCACTAGTGAGTTGACATGCACGATAGGAAACAGCAAGGCAGTTCTAGTGCGGGTTATTCTAATAAACGATTTCAGCTTTTGGAAACCAGTTAAATTATGTTAAAATGAGCATCTGTCTTGGTCAATTTCAATTGAAGGCGTTTAGTTAGACACGATTTAGCATACAAATGTAAACGTATTATAACAACGACAGAGAGTAAGACAAATATACTGCAGAATATTTATAAGGCTTCTAATATTATTTGAACATTTAAGAATCTGTAAACATGTTACAGCCTGAAACAAGTGGATTACTTCTCAGCTTTACAGATTACAACAAATTCCACCAGCCTGGCTGTGTGGTCATTAAATTAAATTGAAGCTGCACAGATGCTACAATTCAGGAGACCTATGGGATGGGATGATATCGCTACTGTGACATTGACATGACATTTCTCTTCAACACAGAGAACTATCACTTAGTCAGCCTTCACTACAAGTCCACTGTGTTATGGTAGTTCATGAGTTATACTGAATATGGATCCCATCTATTTTAACTTATTCATCAGTGGTCAGGATACACTGCACATGCATAGTGTTAAAGTTGTAGATCATGGGTTGCCCCCTAATTTCTTCCAACATCTTCAAATCTCTCTTTCTTTCATCCTCTTTCTCTCTGGCTGGTTTGTAGGCCTGTTGATGTTTTAAATTCTTCCAAATAGTGTGTAATGCTGTTCAATGTCCTGACATGTTTATAGATCCTCCAGGCCAACATAAACTCATTCCTTGTGTCCCTGTCCCTGTGTATGTTTGTGTGTGAGTTCATGTTGGCAGAACAACTGTCCAGTCACAGTGAAATGCCACGACAGATCTTTAGATATTTGCATGAGCGGAAGATGCATTTGTGGATTTGCACTCTCATTGTTCTTTGTTGTTTTCAAAAGCACACAAGCAAGAGAATCATTCCGAGCTTTAACCACATAAGCATTACTGAGTGTACGTAATTCATATGGTAATTTTTTTGTATGATGCATGCTGATGAACCAAATTTACCAAAATTAGTCATTATAGAAGAAAAATGGAAGAACCACTATCATTGCACTTTTTTTCTGCTTTGAGGCATTTGCTAATTAAAAATAATTTAAGGCTTAACATCCCTGGTGCGGCTAATTTCTTTGATGTACTCTATAGAGTAAAATTAAATGGCTGTACCCATAGGGATAACAGGGTTCCCTAAAACCCGGCCTGAATCCTACATGGAGACTTCTCTCAGGCTGCAACTCTCTCATGTCTGTATTTTTTTGACCAGTTTCCTTCAGACATATTATCATATATTATGCCATAATAGAACACCCCCCTTTTGGGGTCAATAGTTAATCCAATCCAATCGATTAAGGAACACACATGCTCAGAGACATGCAAAGCAGCAATAAATTGATCTTGGCAGGAACGTAGGAAATTTAATCAGACTGTAAAGAATGTGACATATTAGACGTGTCTCTAACCATTCTGTATCAGTGCATATGCATCAGTGGCACCCGGGACCCAAGACATGATAATCAATAGTCAATTAAGATAAGCTACTATATCAATAACTCTCTGCTGGTTCTTTTCTCTTTGTATGCTTGCAAGCACATTTTCAAACAAAAGCTAAAGTAGATTCAGAGCAGATTTAAATAATCTCCTTTACACTGCAGAACAGAGCCTGTAGGTCAGAAATTAGAAAATATTATTGATTCTAAAAATAGTCCTGAAGCTAATTCTTCTGCCATAAAAGGGCCTTGAAAGGGGATTGATTGGAACAGACATTTAAACAACATCTGATGTGATGTGGAGAGGGGAAGCAAAACATTAGGTTCCACTTGCATCACTTACACTGATTTATACACTTTCTTAAAGCTTATGAGAGCATAGACCCTTTGTTGTGAAGACAGGAGAGTTGGTAAAATGTTGCACTGAGGGGAAGCACAATACGAACTCTGCAGCAGAGGGATTTAGAAGGATGAGGCTCATTTTCTATTTTTACAACAGTTGCCCGATGATGGTGAATTGCCCTTACCAGAAATGTAGCGTTGTTTCTCAAAAACATTACAGCATATTGCAGAGTGAGCATAAAGACAGCGTTATTGCTGTGCTTGGTGATGAGACGTTATTTCACAAACTACTCTGCTGCTGCAGAACATTTTTAGCCTTTGAGCTGTTGCTTCAGTCCACTGTCCAGTGTCCAGACACTGTAGTGCAAAACTTTTCACAGAAAAAGAACATTTTTTGCAGATGCCCATTTATGAACAACCGAGCGCTGCCTCATAGTTAAGAGTTGCATGAGTTTTAACAGATGGCGCTGTTCTCATCAAGGTAAGAGAAGACTCAAGAGAATGTGTGCCAGGCTGTTTCTGCAGTTACAAAACGTCTGTGAAATATAACATGCCCACTATTCCAAAATGAACATCTAGTTGGCAGGGACATCTCACTTTGCAGCCTTCCCTCTTTCCATCCGTCTCCCACCCCACCCCTTCTCATTCCTATTTCTCTCTCACACTGTCTCATACAGCCACCATTTAAATCCCACTTTTGTTAAAGGCTTGACAAAGAGTTGCACTGCTCTCTGTTAGGGTATGCATGTGTGTGTGTGTTCCCTGAAACCTAGAAAACTTGTGCTCTAACCCAGAGTTTTATCTCCATGGAAACGCAGTGCCGTCCTCACGCTGTCCCACGCTTCTGAGAATAATCAGGCACCCTTTCATGAAGTTACACCGTGCCACGTATATAAACAGTTTTTTTTGAAGGCAGCACCCCTGTCAAAATCAGGATTATAGAAGTCACAGGTATTCATAATACTTCTTTTCTGCTGGGTGCATTTGTGGGAGTCACTTTTTATCTGTGGCTCTCAGGGTTCCCTGAGGTTAGTGTGGCCATCTCAGCTGTTTGAATCCCCATTACTCTCGCGCTCTCTGAGAGGGTACTAGGTAATTAAAGGAAATGTAGTGAGTCTGAGGCTGCCACTCTGGCTCCCTGACACACAGTTTATTTTTGTGTCAGTTGTTATGGCACACTTCTTAATACCTGCACCTAAAATTCCCTTTAAAATTTGCTTAGCCAAATGAATTATGTAGTAAACATAAATGCTGCCTGTATTATGGTTGGGCTTATTAAGTTCATGGCTATGACACAGGAGACCAGGATACATGTCCCAGAAATGGGCTACAAAAACACAACACAAACATAAAAAATATTAGTAATGCTTTAGTTGCCAGAGGTGAATAATATTGGGGAAACCAATTACAGATACCGACACTGAACATGTTGCTGGTACAGTATGTTTAATATAAACATTTTGTTGTTATAATTATAAACAAGTGTAATCTGAGCAGCATTACAAAAGTATATACAGATGTCAGCTGGAGCGCAGCCAGGGCACAAGCTTTTCATTGTACGGAAATAAACTGGTGGCATTTTTATGCATATAACAATAACTTCAAAAAAGATATGCATTATTTAACTAATTTAGTAAACTTAATCCTTGAATCTACTGTATAAAATGCACAATATTTAGCACAAATTAGTTGTATATGAAAAAGTGTATTAAACTCCTGTCAGCACTGAGTTTAAAGTTTTCTTTGAGTCTTTTTTTTTCATATTTTAATAGATAAATGTATGACATTCTATGTAAAGCACCATTTCATGACTTTCTAGTCCTACAAAAACAGATGCCACAATTAGAATTTAGCTGCAAAGTTCCATTAATGCTTCCTGGATTTTGGGGAGTTTAGCTCCAGGTTAGTGTGCATTTTCGCTGAAATGAGGTTAAATTAATAGGTCATGATTATTAGTATTAATATTTATTATAATAGTATTATTAGTATTAAGACTGGGGTATGGGTAATGGGTATTTTTTTCTTGAATATGAGTGATTATAAATTCTAGTGATTTTTGAAAGCCATTTCTTGTGTAATGCTGAAACACTTATTATTATTTCCCAGAAGTCCTACTATGTGAGCGATGCCAAGGACGAGGAGCAGCTCTTCCTAAGAAACCACAGTTTGCATCAGCATAAATGGCTCACACTGCTCAGTGATCAATCTCCAGACAGAATAAACAGATTGTCTCAGAGTACACGCAAGTCCTTTGTAAGTACATCCTGAAGCTCTGCGCTACTGTGCAGGATGTTCACCAACGCTGACCCTTATGAAAGAAAAGCTTTGACTCTGCTGCAGTGATCTCATGGACATGACAGTTATCTGCAGTTACCTTTGGCTTACGTAACATTAAATGCAAAGGTACATTTTTTCCCTTACTTCTATAAAAAGCACACCATGTTTCCAGAGCGCTGTATGAATTCTTTTTAAAAGACCACCACTGAGAGTTTTATTTGGGTAAGGCCCTAAACCCTAAACTATGATTTAAGTCTGCTTGTTAATGTTGCCCATTTAAAGAAATGTTTAATGCCTGAATCCTTAAAAGGCAATGAAAGATTATCATTTCATCTAACTTGGCTGCTCTTTTGTTTTTGCAGTAACCATGCTATTTTCATCAGGACTCAAATGAAAGTGGTTGCCCTTGAAATCTCAATTGCTTTCAAAACAACATAATACATCTATGTGCACACATTCCCTTTTATCTGTCACAATCATCTGTTTCTTTGAGTGGAATGGCTTGCTGCTAAATTGAATGTCTACTGCCTGCTTTAAAAGCTACTTTAGAAAAGAATAGGGGCTGTATTTATGATTTTAACATAGGGTAAACTTGCATTAGCAAAAGCAAATCAGATTGCAAGCCTTTTCCAGTTGACATTAAAAAAAAGTTAATGATGGGGAATAACAAAAGAGCAGCCTTTAGTTATTTTAGAAATGTTTGGCATACCTTCACACACTGAAGTACAACAGAGTGGATCACTTCACATATACAAGCGAGCGCCGCCAAGGCAGGACTGATTTAATTTTTTAATCAAAAGTAATAGAGTGCCATAAGAAGCTAAAATGTTTATTAATTCCATCCATAACTGTAGTTTCCTAAGGGCTTAAGCGCTCCAGTTGCAGCATGCCAACTTGTCAAAGGCCATGTAGGCACGCTGACCAAACAAGGCCTTGCCTGCATGTGAAACTTACTCGAAAGGTTAAGCCAAACATATTTGGTTTATAGTTGACATGGTTCTACTTTTCAGAAAGCGAGTCCTATGCCCTGTAGTCATCCTAAATTTACACATAAACAACAACAAACACAGCAAATGAAACTGTGGAGACCATCCTCCCTAGAGAAGCAGCATCAGCCTTTTTAGCAAGCACCCCAAAACAACATAATATGCTCAAGTGACAAGGCCCTCTAGCGGCTTTAGTAATTATAAACAGTTATAGCAGAGATGGCAGTTAGGTGACATTATTACAGAGTAACAAAGTATGTACACATGGACAAATGCCTAGCACCATTAAAAGTGCAGATATCCAATTTAGTATATGAATATACTGCACTAAATTAAGTGTCCCTCAGTATCATAACTGCTTTGCATCACTTGCTCAGTACCTGTTTTTTATATGATGCAATGAGCAAATAATCTCTGCAGCAATGAAGAGCTGGTACTTGAACATTATCATTCTGTATTCTTCTGTTCAGCATCCAACACATTACTAGTTACTCATCACTGCTTCACTGCAAAGTTTAATCCAGCAATTTATTGCACTTATCTAATGTTGCGGGAAAAAAGGTCAAAACAGATGCAGAAGACATATTGACTTTTAGTCCTAAGGATGGTTCAAGATCCAGAAATAAGGTAATTGTTGACATCACAATGGTTATTTTATCACATACCCTTTTCAAGTCTTCACATAGTCAGTAGTACTCATCATGACAAATTCACTTTTTCCACATTATTTCCAACTTCAGAAACGGTTTCAGAATTAATATTGTACAAGGTATGTAGTTTATATTTGCAAACTGTCAGCACAATCCACAGCTGGAACAGCTTTCAGACAGTGCCAATGTTTGGTTAGTCGTGAATAACAGGACTCGATACCAAATGTATTTCTCTGGTGGCACAAATCTCGGCTCATGTCCTGAGCTTTTGTGTGGGTTGCTTTCATATCAGTGCTGCAGCATCAGCATTCAACCAATTCAGCATGGCAGGCTGTGTGTGACCACAAGGGCAATTTAATCATCCCAGCTATACAAGTATCAGTTAAACTTTCCACTTTTCTAACCACTAAGTTATTACAAAATTTTTAAGCTTTTATAGTGACATTTCTAGCAGACACTATAAATGTAAAAACATCATAATATTGGTGTACAGTAGTGTCAAAGTCATTTTTGCTGGTAGATCCCGCTGTTTTGCTTTTCTTTACAAACATAAGAGCTATTTCCAGCCTCACTTTTAATGTGAAGTTTTGTCTTTTGTTCGATACTGCAATCAATAGTCATTTGTAGTAACTGAACTGTCCGTGCAGGTTCTTGCTCAAAGATACTTTGAATAGACACATGGCTACTGACACTCACATTAGCCTTTGCTGGTATCGTATCCCCATTAGACCTAATTTACTGAACTTCCTTACTCCTTCTCTCTGTCATCAATTTCTAGTTGGTCTGTCATGTGCTGCCCACATAAGGGAACAGCCACTGAGGAATCACTACACAATGTTCCACAAAGATCACTGAGGGGTGGTTAATGAAGCTACATGTATAAGGAACCAATATGTCTTGCAGCATCAAATACATTTTAATCAAGCCTATGCAATGCACTTTCAAGCAGAAAATAGTCTACTTTACAGAATTCCTTCAACTATCTGATTTAATAGATATTCTGTAATTATCAGTGTTTTTTTCTTTAATGTCATGTTATTTTTTGTTAAATAATACCACCACTGCAGGTGTGCTTTCTGTCTATCTCCTTCAGCTGTATAATTCCTCCCAATTCTCAAACACATGCAAATCAGTTGGGCACCCATCTGTAATCATACGTCAGTGACGCTCCTTTAATTGACAGGCAAGCAGTCCAAAGTCTTTTCTTACTGGGCAACAAAGATGCAAGGTTTTTTTTTTAAAGCAGGCAGAGATCTGAAAGGCTCCTCAAGTACCCATCACTCTGAAAAACATCTTGTATGAATGTGCCCAAGAGTCTCAGAAGAACCATTTAACGCTCTCAGGATTTGCAAGCTGACAATAATGAAATATTGTAAAATCAAGATCAGCTTAAATTTTTAAACATAAGCTGCACAAGCACAATAAAGAATGCACATGTCTATTATAATTGTGAACTATGTAAAAAAATTATGTAGCTTTTTTAAAACATTTCAAAGAGTCGCTTCCTTATTTGTTTTGGGTGTGACTTGCATGTGTTCAGAGAGAATGTACAAATGAGGGGAGAAATTAATGTTGCTAAGGCTACTATTATCTCTCAAGATGCATCTTATGTGTCATTGCGTGTGTGTAGCTGTGAGGGAGTGCCCACATGTATGCTCTCAGCGTCAGTGTGTGTGCATTTGATTTCATGACAGAACCTCTCACATTTATGTGTGAGCCTCTGTGTCCCTAGGGAGCTGGTGGAGAGCCAGGTGTTGCCCCCTGCCTGACCCCCTCTATCAAGGGAGTCGAGCAGATGAGGACTCTACAAGCCTTTTTAGGAAGCAATGCTACTGAACAATATCCTGGAGCCATTTAGACACCTAAACAGAGATGACAGAGTGAGGGTGTTGACATGTTTGAGGTGAAAACAAGAAAGAGGAAGGATTTGAGTAAAATGCTCTATTCCTCTCTATTCTACTCTAATCTATTTCTCTCTTTGCCTCTATATAGTACATCACCTTTTTACAAGCAGTTCAGTAAGGAGATTTTGCTTTTTTGTGCACTTGTCACCTTCCTCCCAGTGAAACATAGATATTGATTTTTGTGATTGCCCTCTTCCCACCTTCCTAGCAGCTTGTCAGATCAGATTTCAAGACACATTATCATTCCTATTTTTTATTTTTTTTAAAAAATATCCTTCATTTTCCAGCCGCTGGACACTAATTTACTGCTATTCCACACCCTGAAGTCAAAACAAAGCATTCCTTTACCCCAAAGGTGATTTAAGGGCATTGTGCTGTCTAAGGGCATTGTTTTGATTTGGCTTGGTTGGCTGTCTGCCAGGCTGTCGATCACAATGTTTGTTGTCTTAGGCTGAAAATAGAGTAGAGTAGAGTAGAGTAGAGGTGTGACGCATTCTCTCAACACATGGTGCAAAACCCCATTCAGTGAAAAGGTTTTTGGATGTTTGAGCAGCTTCTTAGGGTATCTGCACATGGCAACTACACAATGGCCTGGCAACTAAAATACTTGGTATTTCAGGAAGGGTCAGCAAAGATCATTATTGTTACATACTAGGAATGACCGAAGTGATAAGAATTCATTCTCTGGGCACCAAGGATATTTGTACCAAACTTCAAAATCCATCTGATTGCTGACATTTCACTGAAAAACACACATGTTAACCTTGTGGTGGCACTACAGTCAGGGGATCACCAATGTTAATAGAAAACACTGCCTGTGTGAATTAATCCAGGTTTAATGAGAAGTTCTTTTGCCAGATAAGTCAAAACTTTGACCTGCAGATGGCACCGAAGAGTGATTATCAATATTATTAGAACTTATCCTCTGAGGATCATGAGTGTCTGTACACAATTACATAGTACATAAATATCCATTTAACAGGTGAGGTATTTCAGTATGGACCAAATAGCAAAGAAGGAAAGGTTTATGAGAATCAAGCTCATTACAATCATTTCAAAACTAAAAATTATCTGTTTAACAAAATAGCTTTTTGGTCTGGAGTTTGCAAATCTAAAGGATTTTAAACATAGAATAAAGGAGGTGGTTACTGCTAACTGCAGCTGCTTTGTCAATTCTATTACCACTTAATTCCTGCAAACAGTATTATGTAAGGGTATTATGTTGTGTTGTTGTGCTGTGTCTTGATGTTGTACAAACTGTTGTTGTGGAGACTTGTTGTGCTGTGTTTTCTGTTGTACCTGATGATGTTATTGTGATTGGTTGTTATTGTTGCTTGCTATTTTATCCTATTATCTGACTCTGCCGTGACTATAGGTCTCACTTGTAAAAGAGGTTTTAACCTCAATGTGACTTTTCTAGTTAAATAAAGGTTAAATAAAAAAATAAAATTGCAGACATGTTGAATATTGAATTTGTACATGATGTTTTAAGAACAGATGTGATATAATTTGGGAGAAGACTCCTAAACAGCTCCTGTTTTGTTGTTCTGCTCACACCAGGTCATTCCCAGTTTTTCTTTTGCAGATGCTTTACATCACTTTCACTTTTAAAACAGTTCAGTTATCAAAGCCATTTTTATGCTGGAGTCAGCAGCTACTAAGTTGGAGGAAAGAAACTATGCTTGGAGAAAATTAGGATACAGATCAGTTTGTTCAAACACAAAATGTCGTAGCTGCTCTTGCCAGAGGTGTTTTCACAGATCTTTGTATGCATGACTGCCTTACAACATAAACATTACTGTTTGTGGCTCTGGTTTACTGTTGAAATATTCTTGAACTGTATCAACAAAGGATTTGAACTATCCCTTGTTTCTGTGTGTGGCAGGACAGAATGAAAAATCTCCTAGTTTACTGTGACTCTGCTTTTTTGAGATGCAATTTCTTTTGTTGTTGTACAGTTGTCGTGCATTCGTAGCCAAAATGTTCCCATAATTGATGTTGCAGAGAGCTCCTGCTCCACATGGTTAAGAAGGAAAATCTGAAAGCTCAGAAGAAGTAAAAACAGTGCCCTAGCTGCAAGCGTACAGAAACATTGCTTTGACGTTTAGTCCTTCTGATATAAGGCTCTCAACTGTTCCAGACTGTTCAGGAAGGGTGGTTATGGGACAAAAGATGACTTGATTTCATTAAATAAGGTATTTTGAATGTAGAATTCTGGTGGAGTAATTTTCAAAGATATCAGCACTAAAATAACACCTGCCTAACACACATACACACAGACACACATCTTTTACAGTGCATTTTTTCTATATAATTTGTACATAGTAATTTACTAAAATTTCAGTGCTGCAATACAGTTTGTCTCAATTGTTTACACTACACTGCACAGACATGAACACACAATTTATGTAAAGATGTTCTATATATTTCAGTCTGATTACAGCAGAAATACAGGACTTTTTTGAATATGCACACACAGACCCTTCATCAAAATGTGGTGAAATGTGGTCCTGGAGACACCCACTGTAGCGGCAGCTACCCCAGAAGCGGTTTTGAATAGTTTGCCAGGTATTTTATATGTGTCCATGATTTTGCCAGTGCGATAGCGTTACAACCATGCAAGATATTGTTAAGCTCAAAATGAAGGTTGTTGAAACAGGGGGGCTTGGAAGTAGGGAAGAGGCCATTGGCACACACACTTTATGTCCCTGGCCCACATTCTATTTTCACAACTAACCATGTTGTAAATTTGTAAAATGTAAAATGTAAATTCTTCAGACCAGGGATTATTTCAGCAAAACACTGGTCCTTACTCACTGTGCCACTGCTAACTAGTTAAATACAAATATACTATCTTGCTACCAAGGTTTTTATCTTTTACAAAAACAAACAAAATTATGGAAAAACATGTTAACTGAAATAAAAATGACTTATCAAACATTTTGGACCGGTCACAAAGGAGTTACATCCCTTCCTGTGTTCCCTGGGTGGTGCTAGAAAAAAAACTGCTAATTATATGTTATCCAAAAGTATTGAACGGGCAGGATTCAAACAGGATTCAGAATTCCTCTCACGGAATGACCTCCTATAGATCCATATCAGTCTGGTTTTAAGAGTGCCCACTTTACTGAAACGGCTCTTCTGTCTGTAATGGAAACCCTAAGGTCACCTAAAGCAGCCCAATCCTCGGTTCTTATCCTGCTTGACCTATCAGCTGCCTTTGACACAGTCAAATACAGGATCCTGCTATCTGCTCTCTCAGCAATGGGAAACTCGAGTAAAGCACTCCTGTGGTTTGAATCCTACCTCTCGGGGCATTCCTACAAGGAAAATTATCCTCCTCCCACTGCCTCTCCACAGGGGTGCCATAAGCCTCAGTGCTAGGGCCCCTTCTCTTCTCAATTTACACCACCTCACTGGGGCCGATCATTCGCTCGCACGGCTTCTCTTACC
>JAPMOB010024008.1:0-11348 GCA_029875015.1 Lepomis gibbosus | reverse complement strand
GAGATTTGTCCATGATGTTTTGAGAATGTAATTTCTGTTTCAAGAAATGAGCCAAACCAATGGAGAAAAACTGTAACTGACTCTGGTCCAGGGGTTCGAAGACTGACACACGGCAAGAAAAACTCCTCAGTACTGTATTCCCTCTCGTCAAACTTGCCTCTGTTGGTCTCAGAGGATGTGTTTGGTCCCAGGCTGCTGTGTTCACTCGGAGGGAACTGGATTTAATCTGCACACAGTCTGCATGACGTGGTGGGGGTGTAACGCACGGTCAGCGCTATTGGCTACTGTAAATGTCAATCGATATTTGCAAAAAGTCCCGTCCAAGCTTTCTGTTTTAACAGGAAGCACGTAAATATACGGAAGCAAATAGCACTCTGGTTTCCATTTCATGAGAACTTTTAAATAAATAATCAATTATCAAAATATTTTTTCTTGCGCAGCCCAAATACCCCAAACTCTTAATTTATATTTACTGTAAAGATAGCCCTCAGTAAATGTGTAATTGATGTAGTTTAACTTTACACATTGCGTCTTTAACTGATTCATAGTATTCTCAGATAACTGTGTATGCATTCTCAAAATCTGAAAGAAATAACACTAATACTAGCACTAATAG
The DNA here is from genome assembly GCA_029875015.1 of Lepomis gibbosus. Classification (NCBI taxonomy): domain Eukaryota; kingdom Metazoa; phylum Chordata; class Actinopteri; order Centrarchiformes; family Centrarchidae; genus Lepomis; species Lepomis gibbosus. Next base: position 10,732 of record JAPMOB010024008.1, on the reverse strand, counting down.
TCGTAATTACAAACAAATGTAAAGTTTATGAGATGTAAATGTGCTGCTTTGAAGAGCAGCTTGCATGTTAATCACAGAGGAGGTATTTAGTAGTAGTGAGTGTAATGATAACATCTGCAGATGCTTGCTGTACAGTTCAATTCACCACATTATAGGTGGGAGCTGTGAAGCACCGAAGCAAGCAGGACATCATGGGATCAGCTCTCTTAGGAGTCCTTGTACAAGATTCTCAGCTGGCGCCAAGAGTGTGTGACATCATGCTCTATTTCTGGCTTTCAAGTGGGGCATTCAGAAGCTAAAAGGTATCCATTAATGGGGACCAGCTGCATGGTCAAAACACCAGTCCATACCAGAGACCTGGTCTGATAAGGTAAGTGCAGCTGCCAAACCCCTAAAAATCAAATTACTGCCTGTCTTTTTTAACATGTCTTCAGGATATTGTGTCAGCACTGTCAGAAATGAATGTCAGTCTAATTGCTCATCAGTCAGCCTGCATTTGCTGCAGTGTGTGACATGTTTGGGATCTGGTTAAATAATCATGTCTCAGCAAGTAATTAAAGGGAAAACCAGCTGATTCAAGTCTCCCAGTGGTCACAGAGAGCAAGTGTTAAACTGAGGAGGTAATTTTTATCAATGGTTGAGGCAAAATAAACAGATGTAGTGGCTTTTGGAGGGAGGATTACATTTCCAGTTCAGCACTGCGTGGAGCACTAAGTATTGGTCATAACCTCATTTCACTCTGCTCACTTAAGTAGCTCTCAAGGGACCAGTTCTCTAATTCATTTGGGCAAAGCCAGCATGCAGCACGAGTGTGTGTATGAGTGCGTATTTGGGTGTGCGTTGCTGTGAATGGGACTGTTTCTGCGTGCATGTGAACTAAAACTTGAGAATATCCTTATTTCTTCCTTCAGGGTCTAAGTCATGCCCAAGTACTACCCACAGTGATGTAAATTCTAACACAACACCCAAATACATACTTGAATAGAATGAGGTAGCAGGTTGAAGACAAGCTAATCTTGTCATTTTCTGTAATTATTGAATGCAGCAACCAGCCAACCAAGCCAGAACAATGTTTCTCCTTATCACGATTTTGCTAGATCATAATGAACAACCAGACCTGATAATATACTGTCTATGGCACATTGTGGCAGCACTACAGCCCATTGGCTAAATCCACAAAATCCAAAGACATCTGCAGCAACCACTGTATATAAGGTGGTGAAGCCTTAGCAAGAAAGTCAATAGAAACAAATCTGTAACCAATATCCTGCTTGGCCATGCATCTTCACACACATTCCCAACGTCTCCTTCTACACCTCAGCTTCATATTGGACACTAGGACAAACATTCTACAAATGTTATCTGGGTCTAACAGTTACCCAAATATAAAAGAGTTATCACTCAATATAAATCTTGGACTGAACAGATCAATTACATTAAAAGATTTCAGATTTCAAGCAACCTACTACATCCGCTGCAGGTGCTTCCACTCTTCATTTATTATTTGTACAAAATGTTTCAAATGTGGAGAGAGCTCTTTTTAAAGTGATTAGATTAAAAATGAACATCTTGCAACTGCCAACTAAAAGCGGTAGCTTAGCAGTACCAAATATTTCATTCCACATCTGGGTTTGTCATGCTTGAGTAATTACTTCTGTCTGTAGAGTCTTCGCCACAGTGCTGCAGACAGTCTGAATGACTGGTGCCGTGCCTCTGCCCTTTTCCCTAACAAGTGTACTTACAGTTCAAATCAAACACGTAATGATTCATCCTTATCTAACAACAAGCTATTTACCTGGGCAACACTAGCATTTTTTATCCATGACATAACACCTCATTCAGGGTTCTTAAGGATCAATTCCAAAATAATTAGCGCTTACTCTTGATAGTCATCTAAACTAAATTTAGCAGGTGCTTTAAGTTTGGTGCGACCTGGTTTTTGAGATGACAACTTTATGGATCCCATTAAACTGAAATTGACTGACAAATCCGTGACATACCATTAAGTATAAAAAAATGTGCTCAGATAGTGAGAATGCTGTATGTAGAATGCAGCTTAAAAACTGCAAATTGATTAAACTTTGTAAATATATTTCGGGCATTTTGAGCTGACAAAAGAACTAGTCAAATTGCCACAGTACATTCTACTTATTAGCAACCAACCACCCAAAGCTCAACTCTCAGGTGATGTTCTGTTAAAAATGTCAAATTCAAGCTGCTCAAAAGAATTTTGCACTTTGCAGTATCAGCTTCATCATGGCTTTAGAGACAAATGTGGTTAGTGCACTGGTTTCTTCCAGAAAATATACAGTGAACCAAAGCTGAACTAGCTAAAATCAGGTTGTCTGTGGTGATTCTGGGGCCAATGCAGGCTAAGTGGGAACATTCTCTGCTGCTGAAGGTAAACAGCAACTCAGAACATTAAATTTACTCTCTTACATATGCTTTTACATAAATTCTTAGTGTGATCTTTGAGTACACAGACTTAATAACCCTAAAGAAGGACATCTGCTTTGTCCTTGTTTGGCAGATCTACTGCTTCTGCAACTTCCTGACTTTACAGCACTCTGGTGCCCTACTGTGCTGTTCATTAGAGAGATAATTACATCTGCAGGAGATCCTTCTGCACTGTCTTGTCACCTTGGCGTGTCTGATCAAAACCCCTACCTCATCCCCTTCTTCTGTTTCCCCCGCCAACCCACTGTCAGACGGTCACCCAGCATCCAGAGCTTGGCATTGGCACTAGCAGCAATGATTCATCCGGAGGAGGGCTAGATCTGCCTCCCTAATCAGACCTTAAACTTTCAAGGGTATTGATCAAGCATCTCTGTCAGAGCCATTACAGACATTTGATGCATATGTGTGTGCCAAGGGCCCATCCCTGCTTCTGTCAATGTGGAGAAGACTAAATGGAGAAAATAATTAAGGGAACAGAGGAAGAACAAGGCTTTTGGGGTAATTTGAGCAGAAAAATACAAGAAAGACTTTAGTTTGCAAATCAACACTTGCGAGACAAGAAAATTGGAAAAGATAAAAGTCCATCAACATGTGAGTATAACTACCATGTTTTAGTGTTATTTTATCAGACTCACGTGTCTACAGGTGGCTATTAATAACGTACTATTGTGTATTCTGAAGCTGATAAGTCAACATGTCAAGTTAAGGAAAGGCTGACAAACTCCTGTGCAGCCCACTCTTGCTTGTCTTTGCACAGTTTCCTCCTCTCTTTCTGCCACGCATCAAGCGCACATCTAGCCTGCAGGCGGCATGAACTGGGGCACAAACAATAACAGTAATCATGGAAAATCATGTGCTGCTCTGGCGGAGGAGACCAGCTGACTAGCTGACTGCTGGAGCCCAGAGGCCCTCCTCTACAAGCAACAGACAGACAGGCAGGGGGTGGAGGGAGGACATAAGAAAGCAAAGAGCAAAAAAAAAAAAAAAGATTCATCAGAAAGCAAATAGAAGAAGGCTTCACCTCTCATCCCCTCTCCTAGACAAGCTTTGTCATCTTCGTTTCCACATTCTGCCCTCGTCATGGATCTTCACCCTCTCCCTTCTCTCCTCCCTCACTCCCACTGCCGTGTCATCCTCTGTCACCCCTATGGAGGTCCACAGAGTGGTACATTCCATGACTACAAAAACTCATTTGGCGATATTGGCTGAAGCTTTAAGAATGACAGGAGGACATGGCCGTATGCCTTTGGGCAAACTCTGACGAATGGCCATGTCATGTATGATTAATAAACAGTAGGGTAGAGGCGTAGATCATTGACTTAAAGCAAGGTGCTACTAACCAGACATCAGATATGTACATCGTTCTTACCCTTTAATAAATCTACTACTGCCGTCTTTACTAATCTTTAAATAAAACTGTAGTCGCTGTGTGAAATCAAAGCATATTTCCAAGCTCAATCACCCCTGTGTTTAAAAGGCTTTCCAAGAAAGAGCTTGTAAGAACTTGTAATTTCTACTGAAGCCAGTGTGATGGTCATGAATGAACAAACCACAGATCAATGGGCTGCTATGTACAGTAATCTAGCGCAGTCTTAGCTTTCATTACAACATCGGTGTGTGAGTGATCAATTGGCTGGTATCTCATTACCGTCTGGCAGGGCAGAGAAAGCACTCTGTTCAACGTCTGGGGAGCTGAGGCCATGCTGTTGGTCCAGACTGTTCAAAAGGTGAGATTTACACATCCTGTGTGACCAACACATTCATTTATGATTTAATGTTAATATTATTTCTTTTTTATTATAAGATTTTTGAATCTGAACAAAAACATTTACAATAACATTTGAGTTTTGAAGGATTGATTTCAATTTTTGTAGGATAAATTAAATATTGATAAATCAAAGTGAATCACTTCCTTGAAAAGGGAGTACATCCAGTAAAAAGTGCCTGTGTTTGTATGACTAAAATGACCATGATGTTGCACAAATATGCTATGTTCTATCTTCAAGTGAAATCACATGTGTCATGGGCATTTTCTTGTGTATTTGGAAAAGAAAAATTGTGTCCCACTGCAAATTTACAACATTAAAGAGCCTGTTTAATTTTCATTTTATGTGATTTTCTTTGCTTTACACCTAAAGGTCAGTTGGGCTTCTCCTGTTCCATGCTATCTTAAGTACACCTGCTGACCAGCCAGGATCATACATGACTTTTCGCTCACCTTTGCCGGGTGAAAAGGCACAATTTTGCTTTCCATACTGAAGTTCTATCAAACTAATTAAATGATTTCTGTCTCCCGAGAATCTCCTGTTTGAATAAAATTGAAATCTGTTTGTGGAAGACTATGGCTTGGTGCCAGCATCCAGGATCAGCAGGAGCGGAATCTACTGAGAACATCATCTGTAGCAGCAGTTTTCATGAGACCATGTTTTGGCAACAGTAAATAAACATTATGGGGAGAAGGCTCCCGTAGACCCTCAGGGCCCTTCGAGTACAGTAACGCACACAGCTGAGTGCTCCAGAGAACGCTGCCTGTCTGCCAGCTTGCCTGCCTGTGTCACGATACAGGGGGCGTTGGGGGATGGGAGGAGGGTCACATGTGTGCAGCGCTGCAGGCTCTGGGTTGTCTGTACGCTCTACATGGCTTTGCCCATCTCTTTCTCTGAACTGAGTCCATCGAGTACTAGTGGGAAGTATTTCTGCGAGCAGAGACTCCAGATTCACTGTAGCAGAGGAAACAAGCCAGAATAATGCAAGACATGGAAAAACACCAGGCTTTCAGATGACAGTGGTGCCCCTCATTTCCCAGAGGCTTATAGTTAGAGGCAAGTACAAATTGCTCAGCCTGTGCATTGAAACACGTTGCATCGGCAGCAGAGATGTAGTTGAGCATAAATCCATCGCTTTATTTGCTGAATTGAGTTTACCACCCGTCATAGGGTTAACAAAACACTCACACTGATATACTGATGATATAATGTACATCCCAATATATTGTAGAACAGTTATTTTAATTATGGAATAATTGTTTTGTCTACAAACTGTCAGAAAATAGACATCATAGTTTCTTAAAGGCCAAGGTGATGTCTTATTTTGTCTGACACAGTCCAAACCCAAATATATCCAATTTGCAGTGATAATTAACAGTTTGCTATAACCAATGACATTTTTTCATTTTTGCTTGAAAATATGACAAACAATTAATCACAATAGATAAGTGTTGCTACTGGAAAATGATACTTTAAGGAATATTTCATCTCTTGATTCAAATACTCTTTGATTGCTAAATACATTACATTCTGTGGAGCTTCAAGACTACGAATAGGCAATGTTGTGGAAGAATGTTTACAACATACTTAACATACAAATCAGTGGAGAAAAGGGAGTGATTAATTTATTTCTAAGGACATGTTGCTATGTTTTGACACGACACAACATGACTGCAGGAGCAAACTACAGACTTCTCAGCAACCTTTCAAATCTACAATATATTATTTAAATACAATGTTCAATTCACAAGCTTTTTAGCATCAATATACACAAGGGATGTCATGCAGCAATGGGTGTACGACACATATACAGCTAATGATTGTGTCCGCAATTCTTCTGCTATGTAACAAAATGGTCTGATGAAATGTAAAAAGAGAATACAAAGGACAGTGGGCAAGGAGGGGAGCCATTTCAGGGAAGGGACAGTGGCACTCGGGTTGTTATGCATGTAAGGGGGGATGTGGTGTTGCCTGGAAGCGTCAAGAGGGGGTGGCGAATGTCACTCCGATCAGTCGAAAGTGTCATGACGAGTAGCGGAGCCGTGACCTCTGATGGGAAGAGGGGAAAATCAGGGGAGAATAGGAAGACACAAGGCAAAGTGCAACATAACAGAAAAGGCAGTGACACCAGAAACGGAGAGGCAAGGAAAGCGGGAAGAAGAACAAGAAGAAGGAGTTTGTGGTGGGCCAACGCCTAATCCTGCCAGCGCTCGGGGCTTCAAGAAGAAGAGGAGTGATATCAGTAAAGACACATTCCCATCCTGCCTATCGCCTAAATGAGGCCACTTCTGTCTTTAAAAAGGAAACTCTGCTGCTTTTCTTCTCGTTCACCACCTCCTCTGCAATCACACACACACATAGAGTGGACTAAGACCTGGACGCTATGTATTGTCCTCTATATGATTATGTGAGCATTGTTCCACACTGCTGGCCTCCCAAACTTGCTGAAAGTTACATCTGTGTTAAAGTCCCGTTATTAAAGAAGTGTCAGATGCAGTAAAATCATTACAGCCTAATCAAGAGAAAAGACACACCAGCACAAAGGTGATGGCTGCCTCTGTGAAATAAGCTCATTTGTATTGTCCAAAAAGGCAGAAGCTGCCTATTTATAATTACCGAGGTCTAACAAACCTCTTCATAAACCCTTGGAGTAATGTTGATATCATACAGGCCAACAAGACAACATCAGAGTAATTAATGGAATTGTTTGTGCCAGGATGTCGCTAGGAGGATCGCAATCGCCAGAGTGACATCTAATTTAAGCCGGGTGCCAGGAAAAGCACCAGAACAGTATGTCAGCTCTGTCATTACACAATGACAACCAATACATCACAACTGCGCCGCCACAGAGCCTTTACTGCCGGTGGACATCAGTGAAATTGTCTGATAATGGAAATGTTATTTCACCTTGGCAGCCCTGAGTGCATTCTCTGGAAATGCAGTGGTGGGAATGTTTGGACAGGGAAGGAAGATGGGCCCAAATTTGCTATTCCAATAAGTATGGGGAAAGACATGCATTCAAATATGGGAGAGAGGTAAGATTGGTGGGGGTTGTTTTGCTCTTTTCTGTTGAGTGTGTAAAATCTATGAACAGCATTCTGTAGTGCTTAAGTTTTCCCTTTTTGTCTTGTACTCTCAAATGTATATTATTTCAACTGTGTAACTTCTAAGGAGGATAAAAGCCCTAAGGCTAAAACATGAGAACCCAAGTTCAAACCTACAGTCTGAGATGAATCTGAGATGAAAACATAGCAAAGGCAGACACTTGTAAAGGTATATTTATCTCCAAAACTCCCAAGGATCTTTTCCACACGTCATAATGAAGAGGTGTAAGTCAGCTAATTCAAATCATTCTAAGGGCCATGAGGCAAGAAGAAAAGAAAGGAGATATTGAAATGATTTTCTGGCTGGATTCATTCAAAAGTAAGTATCATTTTAACACTTCAAACCTGTTTTAAGCGGTAATGTGAGATCACACCAAAGCTAATAGAGACACAGTGTGTGCCTCGCCTGTGTCTCTGAAACCATGTGGATTACTGTGCTATCGGCGGGCACCGCCTGCGAACAAAGTCCTCCTCTCTCCACCAGCAAACCTCCAGAGTCTTCTGGCAACAGAGTGGGGAGAGCGTGTGACTAGAATTACTGACACACTTTTAGAAAATGCTAATCTCCACTTACTGTAGGAACTATTACGCAAGACTTTTCTTTTTTTCACATGTCGCTATGAAAATGAACAAACCACACCAAAATTTCAGCCTTTCCACTATAAAAGTCCAGCCTATCCACTACATTTCACTGATCTAACTGCAAACAAAGGCAATGTCATTCAACCAACATGGTTGATTGATTGCACAATGAATGTGAACAAGATGAATACATTAGTTAAATACACCACTGCAGTATCTCTACAAGTACTGTATATAACAAAAACAATAGATTAATGCACACTAATACTAATACTAATGTGTCACTTGGTGCATGCTTTACAAGTGCTTTACAAAACCATCATTAAGCAATCCAGTCCAACTGGAGTCCAACTGGTAATTACACCCCACTTATCAAATGTTTAAAAATATGCAAAAAATGCCACAAATCCACCCTATACTCTCTTAAACTAAACACTCTGGCATGAATTAATTTTGACATAGGGATTTCATTTGGAGTTAGTGAGAGTCACTGAGTTGGAAAATTTTCCAAAGTAATGTTATTGGAAATGCAATATTTGTGCCATGCTCATTTAAGCATCATGATGTACTGTAAAATATAATTACCCAAAGTTTCAGTGAGGGATACTGTTTGGAAAGAATATTTACTCTATATCACTCTAATTGCAAGTTGCAGTTCATCCAGTAAAAGGGTTTGTAGGAATTCAAATGAGAACAAAATTACATACTGTATTCAACATGGCACAAAAGCAAGAAAACTAGAGGAAGACTCAAAGAGTTCAAAGTTCAAATGTACCGTGTGGTCAAAATGTACCAAGCTATTTCATTTTATTGCAAACCACAAATTATCGCATAGCATATAACCACATAACATCCAGGTTCAGGTCAAGCCTTGGGCATTTGTTGCATGTCTTCCATCTGTCCTGTCTATATTGCACTAACACCCCATCAGTGAAGCCAAAAACATCACAAACACAACGTCAAAAACGCCATTACTGTGGCTTACCTGTGGAAGAGCAGAGCTGAGCTGGCGCTGTAGAGAATCACGGTCGTAGATGACGTCCTGAAGATGCTGCTGGGCCAGGCCGAGGCTCTCCTGGGTCTCCCTCAGAGTGTCCAGCAGCCGGTCCCTTTCGTCCAGCATGTTAACCATCAACTGCTCAAAGTGGGAGTCTGGGTCTGAGGCGCTGCTCTGAGAGCCACGCTGGCTCAGAGCCGTGTCCTCGCTGATAGTGGGCATCACCTCGCACATCATCTTGGCACTGCTGGGAAGGAGGGAAATTAGATTAGTTTCGAAATGAGAAGAAAACAGTATTACAGTGAAACCTGTGAAATGGTACTGCTGAATTTCACATTGTAGCGCATGTTACTAGTGCAGCTGATAAATCTATCTCCTAGCTCAGGAGTTGGAATGGGTTCAGCGTCCACTGAACTACTACTCCTGTTCACATGTTCAAGTGTCACGGGCATGGTAGCTTGCTGCCATCAGTATGAGAGTGTGTGTGTGTGTGTGTGTGTGTGTGTGTGTGTGTGTGTGTGTGTGTGAATGAGAGGCAAATTGTAAAGCATTTTGTATAAAAGCACTATTTAAATGTAGCTATTGATCATTTACTAAAGTGAGGCCAGTTTTGAAGGTCAGTTCATCACTGACTGTGATCACTTTTGAGTTTGATCTAAAATACTTGTTCCAAACCTTTTTGGCTTGTGACTCTTTATAATGCCTGTTTGTGGCCCCTTTTCACATGTTGCATCCCAAAGCATTAATATCTTGACTCAGGGTTGAGGCTTAAAGTTAGATTCAGGATATTGTTGATGCTAAAGATGAAGATCTTCATAGCAAAACAAATGTGTCCATGTGAGTGTCTGCTACATGTGTGAATATCCATTATAACTATTTGTATGGCTATGTGTATGTGACTGGGCCTGTCACAGTTGGAGCTCGGCTCAGCGTCTTCCCGTTTCAAAGCTGCAGCGACGTCTTAGGAGGCTGGGCGTTCTGCCCTAGATTTCACGCTTGTGCTGTTTAATGGGCCAGTCCAGATCAAGTTGCATAATACAGCATATCTACGCTATAGTGGATATGTGAAGCCATATTCCAGCTTCCCTGAGGGACTTCAGAAAGCCTCAGGAGTCATCTTAACCGATGGATGGTAATTCATGAGCTAAAGCCGGGTTTGCATCATAACACATCAGTCATGTGACGGAGCAAGCTAAGCTGAAGTACAAAAAAATGTGGGTTATAAAGATTTAAAGAGGCAAGGTAAACATAAAGCATAAAAGTAGCACATAGTCTATTAAAAGAAAACTCTAAAAACTTACTTCTTACCGTGATTTAATATTGGTTTAATACCTATGCACTAGATTCTCAGACATGTTTAGCCTAGTGTTACGACCCGTGAGGTCTGTGTGCTGTGTCTGTGTTGCTGTGGGTGTGTCTTCCTCTCTCTTTTGCAGGTGTGTACCTGTGCCCTGAGTGATGCTCATTTGTTCATTAATCGCCTTTTGTTATTTACTAATCAATATATCTTTTGTTCGTCCCACACCCCTAGACCAGCCGGGGACGTAACACCTAGCTTTTCACAGAGGCAAAAAGCAGTTAGTTACTACAACTTTCAACAGCACTAAATTGTCCTATTTACATATTATTATTATTATTATTAGTATTATTATATCTCATCTCATATCTTTTGTTTAAGCAAGCCAGTTACTTAAACATCTACGAATCATCAGGGTTTAGCTGAGAGTTGTGAAATGGTGTGACGCTAGCATCTTCAGGATGACTTCTGACAGCCTGCGTTCACACTCACTGGACCCAGCTGTTTTGTGGCTAATGAGCTAACTTAA
>JAPMOB010024005.1:0-11521 GCA_029875015.1 Lepomis gibbosus | reverse complement strand
TATATATATATATATATATCTCAGCTACAAATTCTGAACAAGACTTTTGCTGACTATTTTGAAACACATGATTGACCAGAATTCCAGGCAGCCATTATGGTTAATTAGCAGATGCTTGAATTTTGCTTAAAGGGGAACCCGATCGATTTTACACTCCATGTCTGTTTGCATGTCTAGAGGAGTACTTACAACTGCACATGTGACAAAAAGTAATAAAAGCCTTCAGTGGCTCCAGGGGGAGCTGTGCTATGTCTGAATTGCCTCATGTGAGGTCACTTGAGTCAGTTGGGGCTGAAAAATACCTTTGAAAACAGAAAAGATCTTGGGGTGTGGAGAAAGAAGTGAGCTTACCAGACCTGGATATCCCGCTCCTCATCTCTGCTTGAGGCTAATGGCTCAAGGCTACATTAGCCACTATTAGCATAACACACCTGAATCTCTGACCAATCTGTTGGTAATGGCGTTGCATTGTGGGTTATGTAGGCGCCAGTTTTGATGATTGCATGAAATAAAAAAGGGGATGTCTGATTCTGCTGCATCGGTTTTGATACATTGTTTTTTAAACTGCCTGTGAGTTCTAGACAGACACTGTATGACTAGCCAGCATTTGGAGTTTAAGCCTGTTGCTTAGAGGCCAGGTGTAGCCAGCTCACAGCCTGGTGGTTTTAAGGTGAGCTACAGTGTATTGCATGCAGATATAGCCCACACAGCATACTAGTATGTGGTTGAATGTTGCCTATTTGCATATGGGTCATACATGAGCAATACACAGCAAGCCAGCTTGAGGGTCACGACCACATTGTAGCATGCTGTCTCAACTTTTGCCCAATTTTACAGAAAATGTTCCACAACACTTGAAATAGCCTCATTATAATGTTTAGAGCTATGTTTTAAAAACAAAACTACATAGGCTAGTTATATGTCCATATGCCCATGTGCTTTGAGGTCATAGCTATAACCTCATACTGATCCAGTGTTAACTTTTCATCATGATATTTTTTAGGTGAAAAATTCACATATATAGTTTAAGATATAAAACAAAATGAATGAAAGTGAATACAAACCTTTTATTTGCTGGATCATTTTTAGAAAATGCAGCTGCTTCAGTCCAGAAGAACAACAAACAATCATGGAAGGACAACTGTCATCCATTACACATCAGCTCTTGGAGATTTTGTACTGTAAATTTGATATTGGTCTCGGTCATGCTGGGCAGTTTAAGTCCAGATTGATTTTAAAGTATAGAGAAATGAATGACAGCCGATGGCTGAATGGAGCCATAGGAAAATACAACCACATTTCTAAAACACAACAGGCATGGTTTGCAAAATTATCTGTAAAGTACTGTAAATTATTAGTAGCAATACCACAAAAAATACGTACTTACAAGTCTCCTGTCGATTAAATCAGAACAGCTTCTGAGCTACAACAAATCAATCTTCATGATAGCTGAGCAAAATCTGCTGATGAAGACTGTGACACAGGTGAAAGCTCAGGAAAAAAAACAGTAAGTTCACATTGAGTTTTTTTTTTCACTACAACTACCAGTGGGGAAGGAAGTAGTCAGATCCTTTACTTGAGATAAAAGTTCCATAACTACAATATAAACATTTTGATTAATCGGATAGTAAAGAATAAAAACATTTTGCATTTTTTTTTTCTCTTATCTTTGCTTTTCTAAGTGAAACATTTGATCATTTTACTTTTTTTGGCCTCAAAAAACTATTTAAATGAAGCCACTTTAGAAGTTTGGAGGGGAAACCACTCTTTGCTAACTGCTAATTACTCATGCACATCTGACACAGTGTTTTTGATAGAGGTCACAAACCAAAAAGGTTGGGAACAACTGGTTTAATCTTGAAAATGTATTAAATGTTGATGTAAAATCTTAATTTGAAAACTTAACCAGTAACCCTGTCAAATAACTAATGGAGCAAAAAGTGAAATATGTCCCTTTGAATTGTAGGATAGCAGAAGTATAAACAGGCATAAAATATAAATACTTTAAATACCTCAAAATAAGTGCAGATTTAACTGAATGTACTTACCTTCCTCCACTCGCTTTGATGCTCAACTTTTAGGCAAACGTATCCTAAAAGTGAAGTGACTGCTACTGAGCTCACAGGTCAACAGATCTGGAAAACTAAAGAAACTGCAGCTGCTGTTGAAGTCCATGATATGGCGAAAAGCTCCAGAAAAAGCTAGTAGGTGGACCTTGATTTGGGATTGTTTTGTCAAACAACTACCTCAAAACTGTATCAGGTAGAGTACTCCAAGTCATGTATTTTCTCCACTGGAAATAAGAAAAAACAAGAATTTACAGATAAAGACCGCAGGTTTAGATGTGTGTGTGTTTGTGTGTAGTGAAATGACTGAGGTCAAATGAGGACAGCAGGCAGTGTGCATCTCATTTATTTTCACCCACTCCATCAAACAGCCACAACCACCTCGGAGCCAGAACAGCGTACCATTACTCCTTAAATTAGAATACATAAATAAAAGCTGTTTGCATATAAACAGTTGCTGATGTACACATTCCAACTTGCTGAAAAGTACACGCTGATTTACAAAGACACTGACAATGTTTGTTTTTTTCTTCTCAAGATCCACGTATGAATTGAGGCTCGTATTTTTCACTTCACTGTCACGTTGTCTTTCCCTGTAGACAGAAGTCAAGCCTTTGCATAACCAAGCAGGAGTAAACTGTTAGGAGCGAGGACAGTCCATTTGTAGCTGTATACTATTTACAATATGACTGACAAAGGTTTTTAAACCAAAAAAGATCAGTAATATCAACAAAACAACTAAAAGCTGTTTTTTTTAAACATTCATATTCATTTGCCGTTGCCCATAAAAATCGCAGATAGAGAAGAACACAGCTGGTTCATTGTCTTGTTCCACCTTAAAAGACTGCGAGTTTCCGTGATTTAACATTTAGCCCTTAGCCCTGCTAAATCATCTGACCAGAGAAGTAACACACATGGGCTGGTGGGAAATTACATCCTCATTTCTCAAACACACTTAGTCACATTTGCACACAAACACACACACAAAGTTTTTACCACCCCCCCATTCAGTCAAAGCCTCAGCCAACTCTAAATTAAACAAACTGTCTTGCCTTTGGGCCTGTGAAGTGACCCGCTTTCTCCATCTAGAGGAGGAAGGCTGAACTACATAGTGCTTCTGCTCCACTGGGTTTCACATTTTAAAAACCTCTCACCACCTCTCGATTGTATTTTGCAGCTTTAAAAAAAAAAGAAAAAAAAAACTGTTTCCAAGTTAAAAGCAACAAAGCACAAAGACGCTGAGCGATCTGAGCTCAAGCACCATTACAGTTACAAAACAAACCAGAAAAAGCAACAGAACCGTGACACTAAATCCATAAACTGTACAACGTGAAGAAGCATTGAAGGTGCCGGTAGTTTTTTGTTTTAAATGATTCAGTAAACAAACACGTTATAAGTCAAAGAATCTGTATGGTATCATGTAAAAGTCTCCCTCAGATTGTTCAATGTTGTCCATTCAGAGAGGAGGGGGAGGGAGATGGGACGTTTTTCGAGATGATGGCTTCCACTTGTTTCTCTTGTGTAGCTGCAGCTTCGCAGAGTTCGACACCGGCGAGGAGAGCAAAGGCATCCTTACTCTTCATCTGCATTCTTCAACATGAGGATAGAGTTGTAGATCTTCAGGGCGGGTCCTAACTTGATTGACAGGATCTTGACAATGTCTGCTTGGGTGAGCAGCAGGAACGCCTCGCCATCTATTTGCTAAAAAAAAAAAGAAGAGCAGATCCAGCAGTTATGGAGCAACACTATCTTTCATTTGGAGTCATGTTTGTGTCAAGTTAAATGATCACTCTCTTTTTAGTCTCTACGAACTCCTGGCTCTTTAGCTGCTGAATGCTTCGCCATGTTTCACCAGCTAGTTGTCTGTCTGCTTTTAATAAATCAAATGTTAATTAAATCCTGATACCAAACATCAGACATACTAAGGCAACTAAAAAGTCTGCATATTAATTTATTTAAACTATTTACTGTGTGCAAAGATATTCTGGGTCTTTTTTTCCATGTGCTTTATGTCAGACACCAGACGACGCGTACACAAACACTGAATTGATTAAGTTAGTGTTTATGTAATGCTGCCACCTGTGTATCCCTTATGCATCAGTTGTGAAGATCTAACACCCATGCATTACACACACAAAAAGTTAAATATGTTTCTTCCCATATATTTTCAAATGCATAATCAGTGGCTTAAGTTGTTGTTAACATAAAGCTTTTATAGCTTGACCTTTCCCATCATCAGAAATGACTAAAAGTTTTCTGACAAGACACTTTAAGAACAAAAACTGAGTGAGCCTGTTCATGAGACAGTCAAGAAACTATTAATAATAAATAATATTTTTTTTTATGTCAGCGGGAAAACACACTCCTGCCCGTGTCTGATATATCAAACAAGACAGATGGATCAGAAAAGTGATCTTGGTTGAACAGTTTGCTAGACAATTAGGACTAGGACAACTGATTTGTTGAATGCCAGAAAGACAGAAGTACTGAAAGGAAATAAAGCAATCTTTAATAAGTGCTTGTAAAATGCAGATACCAGCTCACATCTACATTTTTAGACCAAATAATAATCTTTGTTACTAATTAATGAAAGTAATCATTTGTTGAATTTGTCAGTAGGTTAAAGTCCTGGTTTGCAGTCAACGTGTTTACCTCAGTTTTAAATGTAGCAGCATGTTCTTTACATCCTGGGAGCCCTTTGACAAAACTGGCCACCTGATGAACAAAGAGAAACAAATTTACAGCAAAAAGCCTACAGACAGGCCACCAAACACAGGATTTTTCCATCAATAAAAGTTCATCTACTAATAAACGGGCATTGTATGCCTTTATCGAACCTCAGTTGTTAACCTGAGAGGCAGAAAGAGATCACACCCTCCTTGAATATTCATGCACAGTTGCACTTTCCCCTGAACAACACGACGTCTTCATTTTGGATGAGTGAGTGCAGAGTATGTCTGCTTTTCATGTGCTGGCGCAGTGTGAGTGTGTAAGCATGTCTGACCTCCTCAGTGCTCCAAGTGGCCACTCTCTTGGCAGTCAGCCCCAGGACCTCAGGCAGCAGCTGGCAGTGTTTGTCCCAGCAGAGAGCAACCCGGTGTGTGGGGGAGGCAGAGATGCCGGGGGAAAACACAGACTCGTGGAGGGCCTGCTGGAGAGAGATGGCGTCTGGAGAGGCTGAGGAAAGGAAATAGGAGGGGAGTCAGTGGGAGTGGGGCGGTGAGTTAAATACTCTGTCTCATCTTATTTTTACATTCGCACGCACCTTTACTATCACCAATCTCCTCTTTAACGTAGTGCATTTTCAGGTATTTAGGAACTGGAGCAGTCCTGAAGAAAACAACGACATCCAAGTAAGCGCTTACTCTGTAATATGGGAAAACATCTTCAGCAGTGAACGTGTGCTGGTTTCATGACTGTACCGTTTAGGCCTTGTTCCATTGTGGCTCTGCTCACTAACTCCACCAGGTGGCTCGGGCTGGCTGTTGCGGCCTGAACGCTCAGCTTCCACTGTCACTGGTTTCCTAGCAACACAGATAACCTGCTCTCAGGTACCAGACCACTGGATAGAGTTGCATGCAAAACACTGGTGTTCTTTTGGGAGTGTATTGTGTTCAGCAGCAAACCTGTTCTGGGAGTCTTCAGCGCCGTCCGGCTGGTCTGGCGTTGAGGAAATCTGTGTCGTAGTGTTTGTGTGAGGATCGGGGCGACGCCCGCGAGGATGAGGTCCGCTGAGGGCGAGAGGTCGTTCTCCACTGAGCCGATCTGGCAGCAAGCCCTCCTTGTTGAGATTCATCTCCGAGTAGGGACAGCTCACCTGACTGCACGAGCAAAGACACAGAAACTTTACTTAAAACAAACCCTCCCTGAATGAGACAGAAATATGATTTTTCTTTTACTTTTGATGCTGTTAACAGGTTACAACAAATAGGAAGGAAAAAAGCAGCTAAAGAATCACCTTAAAGACTCAAAACTCCCACACACGCAACACATTTACACTGCGGGCAGCCCACACAAGTATAAATGACATTTAAGAACACTGAGACTCTTGTTTCTCCTCCTGTACTTACATACACAGTCCCCAGACATTGGTAAAAAAAAAAATAAGATGAAATTAAATTATTATTAATGTGCTATTTGAGCAACGGTGATAGGATGCAGCAAAAACGGAGAAGAAAACAGCTTATCATAGAGCTTTGAATAGCATTTAGGTTGGAATGTACTCAAAGTGTATTAAAAGGTATGACACCAAAGGTTAAGTGCAAAGTAAAGAGAGAAAATAGATATCAATAGAATATGTGTGAATACACGCTACTAACGTGTAGTGGGTTCCATAGCGAGGTCCTCTGATGTGGCCAACCCCGTTGCACCCTGGGGTAGGACATCCTTGTCCCGGGGCAGTTAATAAATCACTGGAGCCTAAAACACACAAACACACACAAAATGTAGTGTTAATAAAACTATGCAAACGACTGCAAGACCATTTCCATGAATTTGAATTAATTTCAGGATCCTCCCACCACCACGTCCAGAAGTTAAATTAGGGCAGAGACAAACTTTGCTGACTCATCTGTTGAAATTACTATTTTGGATCATTCTCTTAAGAAACATCGACTGATCTCACTGAATATCAGGCAGGACAGACAGGAAGAGTGCCTCTCACCGTTAGGATATTGCAGTGGATGTCCAGTTTTTTGACACCACCCTACAGGATGCAGATCGGGGCAGTCTGTCTCTACCCAGTAGTCATACTCTGAACTCCAGCCATCAAAATGAATCTATGAGAGGGGAAGGTGACGACGACAGCAAGTAAGACCCAACATAAGCACAGAGCAAGTCAACATGCATCTTGACGAGGAGACATCTTGTACCTTTAGTCGGTGCTCCTCTGTGTCCGCTATAGTTGCGACACGGATGAGCATGGGGTTCCTCTTATCGACAGCTTCCACTTTCATCCCAATCTGGAAACCATGTGGAGGTCGCTGCAATCACAGGAAGAACAAAAATCGCATTACTATATCTAGACAACTATTGTATATGTTACTTATATTTATGTGTGTGTGTGTTCGCGTGTGACAATCGTACAGGTTTGAAAGCCCGAGCAGGAGCAGCCTGTGTGCCCGTCTCTTCCAGGTATTTCTCCCATGAGAAACTCTTGGGTTGCTTATATTCTAAGAGAGGGAATAAAGACTCATTAGATCATCAGCCACTGAAAACAGACCACACTATCACACAGACATTTCAGTCTTGTGACACAAGTCCTGTGGATCAAAAACAATGGCAATATGGCAATCCACAGGAACTGAAAGTGACATGCATTTCATCATTTAAGTACTTAATTTTAGAATTAATTATTTTAAACAATTTTACATTTAAGAAATACAGAACACTTTCTATAGAAGAATACATTGATGGCACACAATCATTTTATCAGCAGAATCTATTTTTATTATTAGCATTTAATTCTGATATTATACTCTGCAGTACTTGGTCCCTACTGTAAATTAAAATAGTTTATACTGACCCACGTGTGTCTTGGTCTGTGTCTTACCAGCTGGAGTGGTCAGAGTTAGCTCAGCCTCTTCACAGAACCCCACAGGATGGATGTATGGACTGCTAGCGTCACACCTTGACAAAAAAACGAAAATACCTTTACATACTCCCAACAACTTAAGTACACAGGCACCGTGCTGATGTCGTACAGACATTTAACTGCTGTCAGCAGTCCTTCAAGTGGACTGGGGAGTACCTTTAGGTCATTCACATTCTTGCTCTTACCAATAATCATATGTGTCATCCCAGTTGTCAAAATGAACGAGCAGTCGGTTGTCAACAACAGCAGCAATGGTTGCTACACAGATCAACGACGGGTTCTTCCTGTCGACGGCTTCCAGCTTCATCCCTGCTCTAAATCCAGACGGAGTCACAGACTAGAATAAAAAAAATAAAATGTACACATTTAGCACATACAAACTCTCAATTTACATTACAATGTAATAGCTTCGGAGTGCACAGATTACGTGTGCTTAGTACTCACTGTGTTGAGGCTCTTGAAAAGGTGTTTTGGGGCCAGCTGACCCCTGCAGTTCTTCACATACATGCTCCAATTAAACTCGCCATCCTTACAACCTACAAGAGAAACTTACTCAGGAAGGGTGTGTGGAAAATCATGGATAAAAATGTCAGTCTGTGTGTGTGTGTGCGCGCAAGAATGTGGGTCTACCTTTAGGCAACAATAACTTGTGTCCATTCTTCTCACACCAGCCAGCTGGTTTCAAATCCCATGAGTCGGCGTTGGCCCAGAAGTCGTAGCATTCTGGGTAACCATCAAAGTGGAGCCTAACCCTGTAGCCTTGGATCTGAGAGGCAAAGGGACATATGAGTGAAACTCTTAATTATGCTCAAGAATAAAGATAGAAATGGTGTGTTGTTGAACCAAAACCACAAAAAACTACTAGCACCCATACCTCTGCAACAGTGAGTACACAGAACAGAGATGGATGAGAAGGGTCCAACCCCTCCAGCTTCATCCCCACCTTAAAACTGTTCCTGCTTTGAGGAAACGACTGGTGCTGCAAGACAAATGCACAACATTGCACAGCCATGATTTGCCTTATCTGAGACCAAATAAACTAAACCATCTGGTTATGCTTAAAAATATATAAAATTGGCAAGTGAATACATGGGGGGAAAATACCTCTTTGAACAGTTTAACAGGAGCAGCAATGGCCCTCTCCTCTTCCAAGTAAGCAGGCCAGCTCCATGCCCGTTTCTTATTGGGTGGGGCGGTCACTGAGGATTGGGCAAAAAAATTCAAAGTATTATGTACTGTAGCTGGGGATGTCCACTCATACCATTCATGAGAAACATACAGCAGCAGAGACAACTCTTTGTCACAGTTGAGATATTTTATTAGGATCAGCTCAGTGTATGTGATAATATTCTTAAAGTGTGCTTTAGAAGTTCATCTAACAAGATAATTAGGAGTCAAAATTAGGGATGCACCCAATGTATGGCCACCGAAATGAATCGGCTGAAAATAGCAAAACAAGCACTTTCGGTGTTCGGCCCAATGCATCAAAAGGGCAAAGAAATTTTATCGAACAATTACACTGACATGTCAGCAGTGTGAAACCATTTTAAAGTGCCCGAGAAAGACGCACAAAAACGCCGTTTGCAGACACTGTTCTGCTCAATCGTCTCCTAGCACATTCACTCCATCTGTGACTGACTTCTTAGAAAAGGCAACAAACAATCTTTCCCGATTTGTGTGTTTCGGTCACTTGTTTATGAGAAGGCGATTAAGTGTTTCGGTATGACAGTCCTACCCAAAGAGGGGCTATGAAGTCTTCACATTACACGATACGAGAACCACGTACAACATTATTTATCAAATTGGGTCAGACTTGATGAATTTAGAGCAAGGATACAATGTGACAACGTGCGGTTTTCAAAATAAGGTGTCTATGCAGTACGGAAATAAGATTAATTGGATTGATATTCATATAAAATATAAAACATATTACATGTGTACATGAAAAGTAAATGGGCACATGTAATTTACTTTACCGGGCCCTCTTGGGCCTCCGACACCCCCCCGAATGGTCTCTCTGAATCCTGTGGGAGACACTGAGTAAAAGGCGATTTTGACTATTCATTTTATGCAATGGTGCGAAAAATGGCAAAATAAATGGAAAAAATGTGAATGTAGTTGTTCGGTTTTCAGAAAAATATTTTCATTATATTTGGCTTCGGCTAAGAATTTTCATTTCGGCGCATCCCTAGTAAAAAACATTTTGATGTATTACTCTATATATAAACACTTGCTCATAATATCGATATAACCTACAGATACCCAATTAACATAAACTCTCATTCATTCATTCTTGTCTCACACTTACAGACACAGGATGCTTGTAAGTTTCATATGTTAGAGTTAAGATATTTGAAGATGCCAATTCAAATACAAATTAAAAAATGACACTAATTTTCCCATCCATGCTAAAACATTTTAATAAAATTTGATTTATCAGAGGAAAAGAGGTTAAAGATTTTAATGGGATTTAGAAACAGTATGTCTAGCAGCAGACTAACATACCCAGTTTGGCAATTTTTGCACCTCTTCTTCCTTTGGTAGTCTTGGCTTTTTCCTACAAAAAGGTGGCACAAAAGAAAACGTTAATTATCAGAACTTTCTCATTTTTTTCTAATCCATCTTGTTGTGTTTTATCATCTTAAAGAAGATGAGAAAACGGTGAGAAGAGAGAAACTCCAGAAGAAGACACTTGAAGCTCTGAAAGGCAAGACAGTGGAGACAAATACAAAGAGTATGCTCCTTACCTCTGGTTCCTCTTGGTTGTCTTCCTCTTCATCACCAGAATCCATATAGATCTTCCTCTTCTTGCGCACACGTTTACCCAGCCTCTCACCCTCAACTGCATGACTCTCCCTTGCTTCCCCTGGAGACGATCTGCAGAAAAGAAAGTTTTGAATTGTGAAGGAACAACAAAACAAAATAATCTGAAGGACAAGAGAAGCTCAGATGTGTCAGTTTACCTGCCACTGGAGGGCTGGGCACAAACAGAGCTACAGAATTTGCCCTGAAAGAGGGCATCCCGGGAAACACGGCCACCACAGGCCCGGCACCTTGACAGCTCACCATTAGGGCCCATGTCTGTGCTAGAGCCAACCTCAACACTGGGACCAACCTCCACACTGGGGCCCTCCATACTGGGGCCCTCCTCTAAAGACAGAAGCACAGGACCGGGGGCTAGAGGACAAGGCAGAAACAAGGTCTGAGACTGAGAATCTTCACTGTAAAAAACATTGGTAGAGCAGAAAAAGCAAAAACTGCTATACTTTCCAATAATAGTGTTGTAAGGGTTAAATGTCCTATCATACCTTTAGCTTGAGAAGATCCTGGCTGACTCTGATTGGCTGGAGCAGTGGCTGTGACAGTCTGCGGTTGGCCCTCTGGTGGAGGGGTGGGAGTGTGTGACTGCGCTGGGTCCAAGGTCTTACAGTTAGGCTGTGCCTCCTGCCCTTTGACCTCTAGGTCTGTGACAATCTCAAGAGTTGCAAACTCTGTCATGCGAAACTAAAAGGGAGACAGGGGGAAAAAAACAGATATGCCCATCAGGGTTTCTCCAAGGAAGTTGTTGAGCCCAGGTGGTGAACCACCCGATCCTGATTCATCAAGGACAACCAAAATAACAGTTACACTCATTAAATATGTGGCATACTCCATTTGAAATAGCTCTATCTCTTTACCCCTGAAGGTTAGTGTTTTCTTTAAAGCCCCCCTCCAGCCAGTTTTAACTGCCGTTTTTGGTTAAGTTCTTTCTCAAACAGAGAATGGAGGTGTGGTTAATAGTCTGACATAATCAATTACCATGACAACCAAAAACTGACTGGCTGGAGTGTTCACTAACAATATGCTGTGTTAACATCACTAC
>JAPMOB010023925.1:0-10206 GCA_029875015.1 Lepomis gibbosus | reverse complement strand
GTTTTGTTGTCATGAGGCTTTGGTTAGCTGCTATGTTAGCTAGCAATTTGTTTTAAAACAGCAGATAACGTTAAGGTAACTAATATCTATGCCGTAAAGTCGTTTATTAAAGAAACAATGGACTCCGATTCGTTATATTATTCTTTGGAACTCGTTGCCGGTAGCGGATACACTTTAAACGTTGAGCAAAGAACCGCTCTGCAGACTTCCTTGGTGATCTTGAAGAAAAACTACAAGTTCCACAGAGTGCTGTTTTGGGGCAAAATATTGGGATTAAAGGAGGATTACTTTATCGCCCAGGGGAGGGGAGAAAATGAGATGCAGGATAAGAAGGATCTCTATAGGTAAGATAGCATTAACTGTTTGATTGTCGCTTCTTTGTCTGCCCCTGTGACAGAGTGACAATACCTGTTTGTACTCGTTCGGTCTTTAATCTCCAGCTTCAACTGCATGGACTGGTTCCTGCTCCCCCCTGTCAGTGTCTCTATGATCGAGGAAGTGGCCAAAGCTGCAAAGGGTCGCTTCATTGGAGACCCCACATATGTGTATGAGAATGTTGAGATCCGCAGGCAAGGAAAGAGAGATGGCCCTATAGAGGAGGAGGTGGTGGTAAGCATGATTAATACTGTGTAGAACTGAACATAGTGAACATACGGAGCTCCCAGATGACACTCAAGACCGAGTACGTCAAAGTCACATGAAAGTGTCATTGTAGTATTCAGTAGTAGTCTACTGCATCAGAGACAGAGAAAGTGTTTAACTATCCTGTTGGTGGTATATAAATATAAACCCATCCATTTACTGTTTTCCAAAGAAAAATATTTTAGCACAGCATTATGCAGTAGAACTATAACTCAAGCCAAAGCACAGATGGATGAGGGCCTGAAAGTAAACACAGTAAAAAATGACAACAGATGCCAACAGATATATTTAGGCTCACAATATCTCTGGTCAGCTACC
The DNA here is from genome assembly GCA_029875015.1 of Lepomis gibbosus. Classification (NCBI taxonomy): domain Eukaryota; kingdom Metazoa; phylum Chordata; class Actinopteri; order Centrarchiformes; family Centrarchidae; genus Lepomis; species Lepomis gibbosus. Next base: position 9,246 of record JAPMOB010023925.1, on the reverse strand, counting down.
TCTGCACCAAAATTTTATTTTTGGTGGATTAGTGCCAAAGAGAACTGAAGCTGAGGTTTTAAAGTGATGTATTTTTTTGTACAGAAATGCTATCTTAGTGATGACTGACTGTGCTTTCTTTCAGACCAAAGTCAATGAGGAGAGCAGGTTGGCAGTGACAGTTCATCAGATCGATGAGGAAGTGTCTGTGGTACCGCGTGGCGCCTTCGTCAAGCGTCCACATGGCCTTGTCCAGATCAACCGCAGCTTTGGTGGTAAAAATATATCACTCTGCCACATGATGTGTGTGCCAGATTTGCCATTTGCTGTTGCATGTAAATTGCCCTGAGGGGACTCATAAAGCACGGTTAACATTGGGTATTTATTTGAGCATCATTTTAGGAAGTATTTCACAAGACATCCCAAAATGATTTGGTTAACTTGCTAGTCCTGCTTTGTGAAACATAAATACAATGCTTGCATAATGATGTAGGCTATATTTTGACATAATTTCACTGTATATTTGCACAATCATTGCTGTGATTCATTCTGAATAACATGCCAATGTGCATTGTTTCTCAGGTCTATCTCACTCAGAAGCAGGGAAGCTTGACAACTTCCTTCACTTCAGCAAACCAAAGAATCTGAAGAAGAAATCCATCCTGGAAATGGGTGATTTCAACCCAGCTATCGACTTCTTGGATGTGCTGAGTGATGACATTCCTAAAGGTGAACACACTATAATGTGTCTTGTATTGAAATACATGAACACATCTTCAGCTTCATTTCAGGATCACTGAACTCTAATCTACTTTGTACAGAAAACTACATTATCCTGAGTGTGTAATATTACCATTAACACACACTCATTTAGTGTGTTCCAACCGCTGTTCTACATACAGTTAAATGAGATGTGATTTTAGCACAAATCACTATGAGGATTCAACTGACTGAACTCAAAAGGCATGTCTTCCAGTTAAGAACAACTGAATCATTTCAACAGTAAAATGGTTGGTTAAACTAATAAAATAAACTCCTAAAACATTTATCAACAGCATACCAGATGGAACAGGTTTCCTGGAGATATAGTGGAAAAATTAATCCACTGACAGATCAGAAATATCTGAATTCAGCTCCCAACTACTGAAAGTCAAGTGATTTATAGGAAAATTATAGATAATTCTATCATCATCATTTCCCCCTGAAATTCACTTAAAAAAAAAAAAAAGTTAAAAAAACAGGACATAAACCACTACATGGGAAGCGTACCACCAGAAACCAACAAATAACTACTGCCAGTCACTATCCAGAGCACACAAGTGTTGCAGATTTGTCAACATAGGGAGATTTGGTTTCTTGAGAGAAGCTTGCCTTTAATTTGTTTTTGGTGAAAAATATCAGTGTGAAAATGTAACTAAAAGATTGAATTTTGCCAGGGAGCACAGACACTTGAGCTTTAAACAGCGTTACTAATGTTGGCAAAACTCAAACCCAGGAGGCAAACAATAAGCAAACTTACTGTGTAAAGAATAATGTGAATTTAGGTTGCGTCTAACAAGATTTGAGGCTGCTAAGCTGGATGTACTCCCAGCCATAGTGAATGTAGATATAGTGAGGCTATAAGTGTATATGTATGTCACAGAAAGACAAAGTGTTCGGCGCCCACGAACAAACATGCAGCAGATGTCTGATTTAAGAGGGCTTCCATATGTGTATATGTTTGTGTGTGTTCCTTGAGTTGATGCGGATGTCGGCAGTGTCATCGCTGCAGCAGACACTGCACAGCTGTCTCATTGTGCCACACTCGCTGCAGCGTCCTAACAGTGGATCGCATGTGTTTGCCGAAAAGGAGAAAGAGTTAACATTTTTTAAACTGTGCTCTGGGGAAAATGTGTTATGACGCATCTACCCCAAAAGACAGGTGCTCTTCCTCTGAGACCCTGAGCTGGGCTCTCCCCCTCCTTCCCACAACAATCCTGCAAACAGTTTCCAGGTCCTGATTTATGGCTTTAGGTTTCTTTCTCCTCCTCCTGCAGAAGTATATTTAATACCTCTACACCACATGTTGCATAATGCCTATCCTCTAAGTTGTTTTTACTTTTAATTCATTCATTCATTCATTACCGGATAAGAAGTGCAACAACTGTCTAATTTATCAGAACAGCCTCCCTTTTGTGTAAAAGAATCAATGGCTTTTATGTTTACACTGTAGCAGTTCCAGCTCTTGTTCTCAATTCCCCGGGTTTTGGTTCACAGTCACACCCAAACATATTGAGAAACAGGTTAGACTGTAGATATCAAAAGCACAAAGGGTTGATTTATATCATATCCCTTGGTTGCCTCTTGCATGTGAATAGTATAATCTTCTTGGACTCATTTCCAAAGATTACTGCAGCCTCTATTTCAATTCAACAGTGCAGTCAGAGAACATGACGCTGCGGCCTCCTGCATTTAACATTCAACTGTTTACAACAAGTCTTCTTTGTTTGCATAGGATCATGGAGTCTACAGTTTGAATGTGCTAGCAAAGTGTGCGTGCTTCGCAGCCTATTGTGGCTTGGCCTGACCTTCTACCATGTGCCACTGACGCCACAGCACGGACACATCTACATCGGTGATGGGACCAGGAATTTGGACCTTCCCTTCATGCTATAAAAAGGAGACATTGTACGTGCATTTTAAGCTACGAAGCCCTCATGTTCCTCGGTTGTTTCGGGACGTTTTGTTTGTCTTATCTTAAAACAAATAAAGAGGTAAATTTGTGCAGTTGTGTGTCTCAAAGCTTTTTGTTCCATTTACTTCGGGCACAAAAGCGTGTTGAGAGCATTTTATTTGCACATCTGTGTTGCCTTGAGTATACACAGTCAACATACCACCTACTTTGAAAGTGTAACACAGAACCAGATGATGATCACATTAAGTTGTCAGAGTTCACTTCAAGGCTTTTTGAAAACCAACAGAAACAGAATAGATGGTCCTGGGTGGGGCTGAGCATGATTCCTTAAAAAGCCACAGCTTAATAAACAAAATGTAGAATAAATACAGATGGATGAAGCTTTTAGACCTATTCCCAGGGCAGTATGACAAAATCAATCCATTTGGAACTGCATCCTTGCATAAAAAAGGGCCCACCCACTAACATCCAGTTGCTGTGCCAATTCGTCAGGCTTTCTGTCCCTCAGTGTTTTATGTAAAGGTGCTTGACGCCGTAACGCACATTGTCCTTGAGTGCTGGGTGGCCAACAGACATGCGCTTCTTACACCACTTCAGTCCAGTTTTATAGATGGGTTTCACAGAGTCAGTGGACCAGCGGGTCAGGTATCTGTACAATAAAGAGCAGATGTGGACAATAAAAGTATGGCTAGCTTCAGTTGCACTGGGACTGGTGCTGACAAGTGATAGATAATAGTGAGAAAGACACAGAAGCAGAGACACATGTACATTATACATTACCTGTTAAGTTGTGGCTTGGGTCTCTTCGGGACATGGCCCTCAGGAAGTTTGGGTTTGTGGTCAGGCAGCAGACCTTGAACACGGAAAAAAAGAATGTCACATTTATGTACTTAATTTTAAAAACGTCATAACTGCTACAAACTGCTTTTAGGTAGTCAGCTGAGTTAGAGCCCATTAGCTGACTGAGTCCGGAATAGGCACGAGAACCAGCGCCTGAGGACAGATATGACAAAGATGGGACAGGAGAGGCGTGCTACCCTATTGCAATTTGAGTGAGAGGGAAACTGTGTTGAAACTATTAAGTCAACGGAAAATAAATTTTACAAATTAGATGTCATTTATCAAGCAAAAACATCAAACATTTGAAGATTCAAGCTTCTCAATTGTATTAGTTGCAAATCAATCAGAAAATATTTGTCCGATAAATTGGTCATGAAAATAATCATTAATTGCAGCCCTGACAGATCCATTACTCTGCATTAAATGTGGTCTTACAGATTTTTGGCTCAGATGGTACAACTTCTTACCATCTTGACAGCGTCAGAGTCAATACCTAAGTCTGTATATGTCTTTGGTGCTTCGCCAACGCTGAACTGTACTTGAAATTTGCACAAGTCATTTTAAATTTATAACTTAAGGTACCCAGTGTCAAACAAGGGGCAGGCAGTTAACACTGACCTGCTCTGTGGGCCATCTGCACACAGATGGCAATCTTACGATGTTCCTCTGGACAGAGACCTGTGATCCTCCTGGGCAACAACCCCCCATCTGACCTGATGAACTGACTGAGCAACAAAACATCCTGGAGGGAGTTAAACACAAAAGCAGGCATTTTGAACAGCTGATGCACTTTCCATGATGTCTGAGATCCTTTGGTCATTACATGCATGTGGACGCATTTACCGTGTAGTTGTATTTGTGCTGCAGGTTCCATTTGTAGATAGGACACTTGGCTGTGGGGTTTGGAGGCTGTGGTGCTGCTGGAACGTCCAGGATTTGACCCTCAATCTGACACATCATTAACATGACTAGTTAGTATAGTAACAACAACAACAATAATAATAATAACAGTTATGGTTTTCATGTTGACTGAATATTTACATGTGCAGTAAAAGAAAGTGTTTTATTTATTTTTAAATTGTGAGCCCCTCTCTCCTCCCACAATCGTATCTAACTGTTGGTTATAGAGGTGTGCCAATGCAGGTCAAAGGAGTTGCCCTTGTTGTATCTCCTTACATCTGACAGAGCCTCTCCTTTGGAAAACAAGGTCAAACAGTTGTTCCTTTAATGGTTACATAGCCACTGTGATAATCTGCCCCGACACCAAATGCGTGCCTATAAACTATTTTTATGATGGATCATAAATTTGTTGAATTTCATATTATGTTTTTCATTTAAACATCCAGACTCAAAAATACCTCATTTCTGTTATTACATAATGTTTATAATAAAGCAGTAGAGTTTTCTTTATTGGGCTTTTCATTTGTTTCTTTAGAAAACAGCCTGATGTGACACACTTCGAGGCAAAACAATCAGGAGTTAGAGAAATACATATTGTATGTGAATTTCTGCTTACCAGTTTAGAATTCATTCAAATGCCTTAACTGATACCTTTTGATGATATTTGTTTTGGTGCTTGTCTTCTTAAAACACATCACATATATAACAACCAAAACACGGCATATACAATATCTTTATCAGGTGAAATCATATTAAATAACAACCTAGTTTTACATACCACTGTTGTGTTCTCCATTTGCTTCTCCACCACTGTAAAACACACATTATATGATGTTAGGCCTTAATTATAATAAATGTTGATATTTTTCTTTGCTTCCAAATATATGGAAGACATTTTAAGTGACTGGGGTGTCAAGTGATGCAATTATTAGTTAAATTGTTAAATTGTCTGACACATTTATTTACAGTGAAATAGAATTTTTGATTTTTTTTGTAATACTTGGATACATAACCCTCAGTACATGTAAAGTCAGGTGGAGGAGAAATTAAACAATGAAACTAACTCTAGTTAACAGACTCTTTTAAAATGTGTGTAATTTAATGTGAATCTCTTCGCCCTTGTTCAAAGTAACATGTCTGTGTTCAAAACGCACTGAAACCATAATTTTCAATGGGTTACTAGTTATTTACTGAATGTTTTCTATATTTGTTGTTACAATTGTTGCACGGTTAGGCGACGTGGATGTTAACGTAACTCGCATGTCTCTAAAAGATGAAATAACTGTGCTGAGATGCCAATAATCACCGTGCTAACATGCTACAGTAGCTAACGTTAGCTCTTCTAGCATCAGGCTAACACCTTAACGTTTGCGGAGGACTCTCACCTTTGCGGATCCCTCGGCTCTGAATTGTTAAAGTCGGTAGGTGGGGAACATGTATCGTCTGTTGAAACTTCATGTTGGTACCTGTGGCATCTAACTTTAAGCCCGCAAATGAGGTCCACACGGACCTCAACATACTGCGGGCTGCCATGTCTAATTCTTGACCTTCTCCTTCGTCTCTTCCTGTTTGGTAATCTCGCGAGAATGACAACAGCGACACCCTCGGTGAAGACTTTTTATTGAGTGGTGAAGACCAATAAAGAGACAAATTCCAACAGAAAGTAGGTTACACCGTTACACAAATAAACAAATCAACTTAAACTGCCCCCATGTCCATGTATGACATCTGTTTGGGTTTAATGAACTGGCTTGATAAAATTGGTTGCATGGCCAAGTGGAAATTCCTTTTCAAGTCCAGATAGTTTTTAATTATGATACTTTATCAAACGATTTCCCTCAAAGGACATTACATTACAAGCCAAGATTCAGATCTAATTAATCTACAATTAGCCACAAAACAAATTGCTGTAAAATACCAAATAAAATTAAACACATGGGGAAAAGTAATGAACATATGGCATGTTGATATATGAGACAAGGGAGAACACCCAAAAATGGTAACAGTGACATCCAGATCACAGAGCTACAGAGATCTTTTAAAGCACTGACAGAAATCAGAGTAATACTAGAAAGTATTCATCTGCAAGGAAGATTGATCTAACATGTCAGTGCAGAAGGATATAAATCCTGCAGTCCATATGATACACTGCAGCATCTTTGAATCCTAGAGATACTCCCATCCTCGTGATTCTTTTCTTTAGATGCTTAGAGTTAATACCTCTACACATATCACGCTCGTGAGATTGAAGTACAGGAGGCCATGAGTCGAGCAGTGTGGGAACATGCCAAACTTTTGTAGCAGAAAATGGAAGATAGCCAGATAAAGAGACTAAGTGCAGATAAAGACTTTCATGTTTGATAGTGTTATCAAGAGAACACTAGGCCATTGTCCAGTTGTCATGTTTTTGTTTGCTGTCTTGCAGGATTTATCTCATGGCTTTGCATCTGTTTGCATCAAGAAAGCCTGAAGAAAGCCTTGGCAGGCTGCAACAACAGCTCTGCTTACAGAAGTCCCTCCTTTGATAAAGTAAAATACATCCACGGAACTTATTCTTGTTCAAATTACAGCTGTGTGATGAGCCTCCCTTTGCAGAATTTCCTTCAATTTATGATTAAATTATTCCCCCCTTGTTTGGTTTAGTGCCTTAATATTATTATCTTTGTGCAAATAGATTTCCTTTTTGTCCTCAGGTTAGGTCTCACTTTTCCAAACAAAATTACACAGATATAAATATAAAACATTCAATGTCCATGAGCTTTAATGTGCATGCAACATTCTCTAATATACCATTTGTGCTAATTTATGGGTTCCTCATCTGAAAGAGGTCAAAATAATACAACAAATGACAAATTGGTGATAGAAAGTAGACCCACACAAAAGACAGTAATGTGGGTCTGGGAACAACTTTCCAAGCACAGTTTTTGTAGCTGCAGTTGTGTCAGAACTTGACATTGACTGGCAGGTGTGGACTGGCCATCGGAAAGTTCAGGAATTTTTGGGGGTGGGGTGGGGGCTTTCGTGAGTTGTGGCCCTTTTTCCCCTGTTGGTGCAATCTGAAAAAGCAGGTATAGATATCAACAGATTATATACCTCTCAGGCAGTTAGTATCTAGCACTCATTAAAAAGTTGTACTTGTTGCAGAAACATAGAAGGAAAGAGAAAACCTGCAGCCAGCGGTGCAGATAAGGTGCACCAAAAAAAAAAGAAAATGGTGACGCCGCAAAGTGTGCTAAGATAATGGATTTCTTTAAGCAGTCTGCAGGTGATGGTGAGGTTAGTAGCAAAGAGGCAGAAACATCAAAGAAGTGTGTGTAGAAGTGAGTATGTAGCAGGTGCTTTGTCATGCTTACTGGCTAAATGTACCATCTAAAGAACAAAAGCTCTTGTGTGTGTTTTAAGAAATGATGATCAGCTTCGACTGTTAATGGGTAAAATAAACATGACTTCAAAAGCATATAATATATAGTCAGCCCGACAATAAAAATTATTTGCTAAATACTTACTCAACATGTGAACATGGCTCTGAACTAGAAAGGAAATGTAGGGTGAGGAGGGAGCAGGAACCAGCACAGATTCAATTAGAGGTGCACTATTGTATGTTATTGTGTGATTGTGAAGTCATAGATGATCATTTAAATGATCTGGTTTGACTGCTTCATTCATGTTATTTATTGATGCATAACAAGAAACACAATGAAGGGCAAGCATGTTGCATACTACACCACATACGTATTTGCATATGTCAGGCTTGGACTATTCATCATGAATTTAATGAATACAACAATATTTGATGCTCAGGACAGACGGTCCAAATGATGCATTATTACGCTCAGATGAACCTAAGTCAGACAGGGAAAGGTTTGAGTAAGTCTTCGCAGGGACCTCTATGGAGACATGTATGTGTGTCAATCAGCCAACGCCACTGAACAACAGAGTTTAAAATTAATTGAAGCATAGATGTTTTGCACTCTAATTTGGTCTTAATGATTGAATGGGGTAGTGTGGGGTAAGTCGCCCCCCCTAAGCTCGATGTCTACTTGCTGACACAGAAAATAATATTTTATGGGGTTGTTTGTATCTTAGAGATGTCCATGCTTAGAGTAGCATAATATAAAGTAAAATAAATACCTACAGTTGAGAAATTAATTTGACTTTAATAAAATGTAAATTTTAGGAGAAAGGCATTTTTCCCCCAGTTAGTGGGGTAAGATGCCCCCTCTAAGTTTAATGTCTACTCAACATTGTATTGATTTTTTTGTATCAATAAAAAAAAGCCTTTAAAAAGGCTTACTTTGTATAACACATTATAAAATACAATATATAGCTACAGTTGGCAAATGAATTTGTATTTAATCATATGGATTTGTTTTTTTAGTTTTTTTAGGGAAAACGCATTTTTCACTGGGGTACGATGCCCCCTCTATGGTGTGAAACACTTTAATATGTCCAAATTACAGATAAAATAAACTACAAGTAGCTGGTTAAAAGCAAGTGGATTATAGACCTATGTTGTTGAAATAAACTTTCCTTGCCTTATGCTATTAACTTTTCTATGATTTATTTCTCAGACTTTTAAATAGTGAGGTTGCTGGAACTTCATTAGCAGAAAGCCTGAGGTAAAATATGTGCATGCCAGCTAGCTAGCAATTAATGTGAGCATATGTGAGCTTATAACCTGAGAATTTTATCTCAGACTTTTTTTATAGTCAAGTTGCTGGTTGGCTAAATAACATTACGATCAGCCATAAAGGGGCATGGTGACCAGCGGGGTTGAAAGAAAGAGATGAGCTGACTGTGGCTTCTCACAAGACTTGGGTTCAGGAAATCACCACCCACTACTGAAGTGACGG
>JAPMOB010023884.1:0-25293 GCA_029875015.1 Lepomis gibbosus | reverse complement strand
CTCAGGGACAACCGGGCGTTAATAGGTTGAATGGAAGGAAATGGGAATCATTTAAGGTGAGGGGCATTTTTAATGAGTTTGCTCAGAAATTGATTTTCCACTGTAATCTTTTATTTATATGCGGCTGGCGGCGTGGCCTCGGCAGAGTGAGGGTCAGCCCTCAGAGCGCCCTGTCAAGCCCCCACTCCTTCAAACAACACCCCAAAGTCCAGGGAAAATGGTATTCTAGCTAAGGCAAATATTGTCCTGTCTTGGCTTAAGGGGCGAAAAAAGGCTGTTTGCTCTAAAAAACTTGCTCTTCACTCTTTTTTTCACCGTTTAAGAGGAGACTGTTTAAGATGGGAAGGCTCTCTTGAAAGATAAGTGTTAAATTGTGTCAAAATCAGCTCTAAATGTATTAATACTATTCAATTAATATTGATTAGAAGTATTTCATTTAAACATCTTCTGAGATTTTGGTAGCATATTACCGTTACTAGTTTAAAGCTAAATCAAAATTAAAGTTCCTGCACATATTTCTCTTATATCATTTAAATTGATTTGATTACTTTTTTCACATCAATACATGTCTAATCAAGTTAGTTCAATCTGGGAAACACGTTTATTTATGGAATTGACTAAATGTTTTTGCTGTGCTCTTTTGAAATATTGATATTGGCCTCCAAAATTTTTCTTTTTTTGTGAAACTGTTTGCTTAATATACATCACAGCCACGCATTGTAGTCAGTAAGATTTATTTTAATTTAAAACTTTTAAACCATTTAATTGATAAATTAAAATGACTTAGCCAAGCAGAAAGTATGAAAACTAATATTATAAAAGTGAATGAAATGAGCCATAATGTTTCTTTCATTTTGTTAAGAGTTGATACAAAATCAGGCATAAAATAACTTTTCTTGGTCTGAACATGCTTTGAAGTGTGAAGTGCGCTGGAATAAAATACAATATACCGTGTATTTGTATATGTTTTACATAAAAGCACAACCTAAAACAATATAAAATTAACATTTTGTTTCATTTTGATAATTTGAGACCATGATCAGGATAATGTGACTGCAAAAACTGTGTAGTTAAAATCATTTTATAAGTCACATTTATACATACATTTAGAAATAAATGAATCTTACTAATGATACTAAAGTCCACATTTTTGTAGTGATTCAAAATTCAATATAAACACAACATCTGTGAACTATGCGGAGTACTATGTTTCAGTAAGTAGGTCCAGTATTCATTATCTAAAATGTACAATGAAGTATTGTTGTAGTGTATTAATTATCCTGTGACATTTTATTTTATAATTTTTGTTGAAATATGTCTATTAAATATTCTATATCCAGATACGTTATCCAAAAATGCAATGCCTACCTCTGTTTCTTCATGTCTTCAGTCTCAGTCTCTGGTTATGAGGCCTCTGAAAAGAGTTTCTCAGACATCACTTTGTGCAATTTGAGCGGTTACTGAAGTTACCTTGTGACTGTAGCGCCACTTGGTGGTCAAAGTGCTAACCGCAACTGCAACGCTTATTTTGTGTTTTTTTTTCTTTCAAAAACCGTTTTTTTATATTTAAATAACATCATGTCGGATTCATTCCATACAACCAGAATATTCTGTGTTTGGGCCAATAAGCAGTTCAGCTGGAGGTCAAGTGTCTTGCACAAGGGCAGCTTGATGATACTTGTAAGGGGAGAGCATTCATCTTTTGCTTCCCGTGTCCAAACTGTATTTTCCTGCAGATTCTCAAAATGTGACTGGTTATCTACCTGTTTTGCTTTTGAGCATGCTTTATAGCATCAGAAAAAAACTTTAATAATTAAAGATTTTATGAGAAATTCACCTAGTTTTAAACTATCTTATCATTGAGGTAAGTTGAACAGAAATGTTACATTTTTTCTTTTGGTTCTTTTTAATAAACTGAAATCAAATCTGGAAGGTTAAATACTACCTTCTCTAGTAGGCTAATTAACTCAACTTCCCATTAGACAAGTGAAGAATGTATAAACTTGGTAAATCACATTGCTTGCAATGAAATTCATTATTAGAACTCGCCCATGCTGACCAGACATAGCGGTCTTCAGACTGAGAATGCTGCATCAACAGAATAATCAGACCCACAAGAACAAGATCACAGCCAAAAAAACTGCTTTAGCTGTAACAGAAATGTTGAACATAACATAGTTTTTAGTAAGTAAACAATTAAGTTTTAGTGCTTTTGAAAGTGCAGGTATGTTATGCTCAGGAGTAAAAGGCCGGTGTCTTTCACATAATGGAGATATGCAGTTGGCTAACATTGATGGTCTTCTGTTCAGTTAACAATCCAACCTGAGGTCATTGTGGCCTGAACCCATGTCCATGTCATCAGAAAATTGTCACTCATATCAGGGGAGACAAACTTGCGTGCATGTAAGACCAGAGCATTACGGCCGTTTTGTTGTTAATTTCATCCTCTAATTAGTTAGGAACTGTGCTTATCCCAACATGTATGTTGTTTTTGTCATCACATCTCGACTCCTTCATCTCACTGTACACTGTCTCACCCTCTCAAGGAAAGGCTGCAACTATCAGGCTTCACTCGTGCGCTATCTAAGCTCCTTCACTGTATTTGTATTCAACCTCAGTTTCCTGAGGTCTGATCATTTAGATTTGATGGTGGATTACCCTGAGTGGCACTCACAGTGTGTCACAGTCCCATCTGGCAGGTGTCTAATGCAGCTGCGGTACTAGTAGCAAAGGCACGAGGCAAACTGGTGTTTTCTTAGTTCTAGCCAGCAGGTGGCAGATTGAGATTACCTGTTGCATGTTTCCCCCATCACGTTTTTAAAAAAACATTTTAAGATTTATAATCTGCCAGTTTGTAATGTACATGCATCACTTAATTTAGCATAATTGTTAACACTGTGCCAGTCAAATAATACCTAAATATATAGTTATATTTTAATGCCACATACTTCATTCAAGGAGAGGTTACTGTAATTAATCAATATTAAAATAAAATGTATTTATAGAAATAATAAGAATGTACATAGAAAGCAGACATACCGGGGGAATCTGTCCTTCTTCATTAATGGCTGCTTTTAGTTGGCTTATTCTATTTGATTCTATTTTGCCTCCATGAACTTTCACTCCAAACAATCTGTCCACTGGAAAGAAAGAATTCTTCACGCACTTCAATAGTTTTCAAAGTTAATTTTTTTTATTTATCTTCAAAAAGCAAGAAAATATACTCTTTTCTTCCAGAAACAATAAATATACAATATTTCTTTATGAACAAATGCACAATTTACAAAAGTGGCGACTGAGTCCTCCATCTCCTACAAAGAACTGTTTGACTGAATGCATTCAACTCATTTAACTGTTATTAGTATGTTCTATTCTCTTTATTAATGTCAGTCTTATTTTTCTACACAGTATTACAGTTTTTATTAGGTAGAATATTCCACCACACAAACCTTTCCACCAACTTTTCATTGTGCTATTTGTTTTGTTATTCTACCATAATACTTTCATGAGGCTTGAGGACTCTGTCCTCTAGAGTCCAACACAGTCCACTGCGTTGCTTGTGTCATGACTGAGAGCTTATTCCACACATTTTGAGACTTGACAAGTTTTGAAAAGACTTGGCATTTCCGCTGGCTGGAGCCTATCCCTTCCTGTAGGTGGAGGCAGACGGCAGGATTTGTCGTGTCCACGGGACATTCCTCCATCTCTCTTCTGCATGTGCTGGTGGTCATTCCTTGTTTTATCAGGTACGTTCCACTGCTCTGGTATGGCCGCAGTAGTGTCTTGAGTGTTTGTCTGTGAGATAAGGCTGCCTTGTGGTCAGGAGGTGAACAGCGTGTGTGATAACAGCCAGGCTAAAATACAAGACAGCGTGAGTGTGCTGTGGACTAAGGCTGACTGCGCTGAGCTGAAGTTAGACGGAGTGGAGGAAGCTGGAGCGGGATGTTGCTCTGTGGCGTAGATCTCCATCTGTCTGCGCTGCTCTTGATGGATCAGCGGAGGCTCCACTGTGATGTAGCCATTGATTATCCTCACGTTGGGTGGTGGAGTAGTGCTGGAGTAAAGAGGACACAAGAAAACAGGGTTTAGCTCGCAACTTTCGTCAGTCAAAAATATTAATCAGCAATAATTTTGATAAATGTTAAATATCATATATTTTAAACAAAAGTTTGTCACAGCTTCTCAAATATGAATATTTGGTATTTGTCCGGTTAAACAAAATTTGAGAACACAATAAATTTGGGACATCTGGCAAGGAAATCATGTGACTATAAAGGCATAGTGTAATACCTTTTGCAGTGAAACATAATTATAGTTAAATGCAAAGCCACATGTGTAGTACCAGAATAAGGTCTTTGAATCATTCTGTAATGACCCATGATGATCTATTATGACATATACACACACATTTTAAATAAAATTCAAGTCTTCATTGACATGAATATCACTACAGCTACTACTTCCAAAAAATTTAACCGTAACCTTAGTTACTTTATAGAGCTGCTGAATATTTTTTAAAGAGCTGAAAATCTCTATAGCAGACGGATCATAATGGATATCTCACCTATCCCCAATGCGCACCCACAGGTCACTGAATAGGCGAGGCCTCCCGTGGCCGCGGTGAGCTTTGCGGGGCCGTTTGTGCCGTCCAAACTCCTCCAGCTGGCTCAGGCTGTCGGGGAGCAGCATGTGGGGCAGCTCCTCATCTCCGAAGCTGGGCCCGTTCTCTGGGTCCTCCACGTCCATCTCCGGTGGACTACTTATCCAGCTGGTGTCAGAGTTGTCCTCGCTGGAGCCCGCCGCAGGTTCTTCTGCTGGCTTACTCCTGTAGCAGGAACAACCAATGGAGAGGACATGGAGTCAGTTTAAACAAATATTAAAAGGCTACATCGTTGGTCTATTCAAAGGTCTCACTGAAGCCTTGGACTTTGATAGAGGGAAAATAAGCATGTTTTTGTGTCTTTGAGTGCATCATAATTGAAAATATAGGACTGTTTAGCTTTTCTAAGATTTCAAAGTGGCTGCCAATGAATGTTATCGTTTGTGGTTTCTGACCACTCTATTGCTTTCCACTTACAGCTCTCGACTTCAATCAAGGACATGAGCAGCACATAGGCCGCCTTGCCCTATAAACACTGTACTGAGTGGCAGAAATACCCAGCAGGCAACATTAGGGGAAGTTGTAACTCTTGTGGCCGTACTGTTACCCAAAGCAGACCACCCAGAATCACCAGCCTCTCCTTGAGAACATTTACCATGCTCCTCTTTCTTCCACCCATTAGTCATACTTTCTCCTCTCTTCTTATTTCCCTGTCAATATGGCTCGCATGTGACTTTGTGCGTCAAGGTAGAATGTCAAAAAGAACCTCGTGTGAACGTTATCTAAGGGTGTTGCACTGAAACAAGCCGCATATAGTCAAAAAATACAGTAACAGGATTTTCTATATTCATGTCAAACTTTTTTAAATTATATTACTAAACATGATATTATAGACTGTAGGAAGGATCTTGGTCATTATTTCCACTGCTCACTCATAATTAGTTTAGTCTCTCCGATCGTCATAAATTTAATGTACTGCACTTCTACTTTTACAGGCTTGAACTACCCCCCCCTCCCGGTCAAGATGATGATAGCTCCAGGCCCGCGGTCAAGCTACTGTGAAGCCAAACCCTGCTCTGCTCTGCTCTGCTCTGTCAGTCAGTCGTATAATCACTCTTTAAGACTTTTTGCCAATCGGTTCTGGTCTGAGGCTAACAGCTTTCATAAACACCTCTCTTTAAGCCGTCTTGCGGTGTTTTTCCTCGCCTGTCATGTCACCTTGTATCAGGGAGCTAAAAGTGTCTGCGTGCATGCACACGTCTAAGTGTGTGGTTGTGCGGTTGCCTAGTGTGTGCCGCACGCGCAAGTGTTTTGTGACCACAGCAAGTCAGTCCACTTGTCAGCTTTTTAAACCAGAACCACTGGCTAAAGCCCACAACTCTGCAAACAGGGCGGAGGGAGATAGGGAATCTACGTTTACAGCTGTAGTTTGCAGTCAGAAGTTTGTAAAATCCCCAGGTGGATGGATGGAGGATGTATTTACTGCTTTAAAAGAGATGCCCCTTGTTTTGCCTTGTTTTTCCATTTCTACCCTGATTCAAGTGGCTTTTGTTACAATTTTATGGGCCCATGGATCAACCTCCTAGGTGAGAGGGGAGCTGCTATGTGCCAAAGAACGGGGGGTGTACACAAACACTCACACACACTGAGATGTTAAGAGGGATTGTAGAAGAAAATGTTGCCGGATGCCAAGCCTCTGTGTGAGTTTGAGTGTGTGTACAACCCTGCTCCTTGGCACTGTGCACCACTCCACTCTGCCTGCATACACATGCGTACGTGTGTGTTTGTGTTGACTGTGGTACCGGTGGCCGCTGAGAACAGACAGAACCACCACTGGCAACTCGCCTTTGGCAGCCAAGGGATAGAGGAAGGATAGGAGGGGGGAAGGAACAAGGGAGGAAGGTGAGGGAGTTGATGAGGTATCAATGGATTCCTGCATAGCTGTATTTGTTACACAGCACAATTTGGACCGTATCTGCTTTGCACTTCAATAAATCTTCAGAGGTTAAATAGTTCGACTCTAGAGAGAATAAGACGGATGTGAACTGGCTGAGTTGTTTCTTTCTTTCTCTGTTTGAAGGGCTCTGTTGATGTCCACATGTATCTGCACGCCTGCCAAAAAAAGAGTGCCATAATACCATAACATTATTGGTGTAATGCTGGCACAAAATCACACATCCTTTGTCTTTTTCCATTCATTATCTTGTCAGGTTAACAGGATCACAGGGTTTCAAAGTGTTACCTGTGACTGCGCTAAACTGGAATCATCCAGTGCTCATAATTTAATTACACTAGAATTATTTAGCCTCAAAAATAAAACATTGCGTATGTTCTTCTAACTTCTTCAACCTTCTCAGATTCAGGGATGTCAAACAATCACCGTAATTGTGTCATCAGATATATACAATTAGTAACCCAAGCAATCATCTACTTTTTCCACAGGTTTTTGGTTTGTTTCTTTGTAACCACAGCACTTCAATCAAATTACATGCTCTGTCATCTGTTAGACTCTGTGCTGCTTACTCACTCTGTGACTGGCTCTTGGTGATCAGGGGGCATGTGGACGATCTCATAGCCCTCCTGCCTCAGGATGTCCAGCACACTGTGGTTCCCGAGGAAGTGACCTAAAAGCAGACAAAGCCCCAAAAAGTCGTTATAGATCTAAGAGAAGCAAGGCAGAGCTAAATACAGTTTTTTCTTGCTGAGCATGAATTTTGTCTGTATGACTAAACATAACCGCGATGGTGTTCCATAAAAAAACATTTTAGATGGTAATAAAAGCAATTTAAAGTATAATAAAAACACAATGTCCACGTCATTTTTCTAGCTCAGATGGGTGAAGCCTCAAATTAACTTCAGCTCAACACTGGAATTGCATTTTTGCACATAACGAGTGATGTGGATTTTGCCCCCCATCACTTACATTTAAGTCACTTTAGGAAAGTCTACCAGTAGGAAGGAACAATTGCAGTGACCAATAAGTCTTTCAATGTACATACAGGCATGTGAGGATTGTTTTAAGAAAGAAAAAAATTAACCTATTTTTTCTGGGATAGCAGTATTAGTTGCATAAAATGCTATGCAGATATTGATGGTCCCCGGATGATAAATCCCCGTAACTCCAATGTGAGGTTCACATTTGTGTTTTTCATTTAAATGTCCCAACAAATATTTGATGGGTTGCCATTAAATTTGGTGCAAACATTCCCCACAGGATAAATTACTATATCTTGTGCCTTATCATACTGACCTTTCTGTTTGCATCATCCTAGCACAAAAAAACCTCTGCAATGCTACCACACTAATCTCCGTGGACTTTCATGCTTACGACTTGATACATATTCTTCTAGAGTGACATGATGGAATCCCAGATGTGATCGAAGTACATGACCTCTCCCACCAAAGATGCTGTTTTTTCCCAAAGTTGTAAGGATAGGCTACTTATCCGGTGTGGAGTTTGCTCCTCATCTACTGGGCCCACTTGTTGCTCTGTAATGACCCCATATTGTCGGCACTCAACGTCGTGCCTCCTCTTCACTCCTCTCCCTCTTTCCTTCACCTAGTATATGATTCCTTCAGACTAACATCAAACATGCGGACCCCAGCCCCATGCTGATAAAAGCTTTTTTTTATTTCTCCCATCAGCCGAAAATCCTGCGTGTCACTCAACCCAGCAATAAGCTGTAATGTGGCCTGACATCACTCCTGCTGCACACATACACAGACGCCCTAACAGAAGAACTCATATTTGTGCTCACACATATACACTAACCTATACATGCAAACATTTGCACACACCTCAGCTCTCGACTGCAGCTTATTAACAACACGTTGACAATATTCAAGCCTCTTTTCGCTTTTTGTCAGGGCCCTCTGCTCCCACTCAGCTCCTCACCCCCTGCCAATTTTATCATTATAATGTTCCTGATCATTCCTGAAAGTCAGAGAAAGAGGCACGCGGTGTTACACTTTCTTGGCAGCTGAGTTCAAAGGCAGCGCTGGGATAGGCTGCGGAGTGAATAGAGGCTTCTAACAACAGTGTCGGTGAGATCAGATGGGATTACACAGAGGGGAGAGTGTGAGTTTTTGTCTGGGTGAAGGTGGGTGTATGTCTTTGTGTGTATGTCTGTGTGTGTGTGTGTGTTCTTATGCTATACTTATCCTATGATGCTATATGCAGACTAAGTGAGGATGTTTGTTTCTTTTAGAACGTCTTCAGGGTTGGGGTACCGTAAGAACGTAAAAGAAAGCAAAGTTTTTATGTAGGTTACAAGTGATAAGTTAAAAAACTCACTAGAAGGACACTAGCAGCGTGGTTCTATTGATGGCAATGTCTGCCTATCAGTCGGTCCACCACTTTGATTCAGAATGAAATATCTCAATAACTATTGCATGGATAGTCATGGAACCCAGAGGATGAATGCTATTAACTTTGTTGAACCCTTGACTTTTTATGTAGCGCCACAAGCAGGTCACAGTTTTCACTTAACATCTACCGGATGGATTGGCACAACATTTTTTACAGGCTTTAATGGTTTCCAGACGATGTATCTTATGACTTTGGTCCTACCATGAGGTTCACATTTGTGGTTCAGAGTAAAATCACACAACAACTGTTGGATGGATTACCATGAAATTCGGTTCAGACATTCATGTCCCCTATCAGGGTGAATTGTAATAGCATGTCTGCTCCTAATGCCAATTAATACTTCTGCATTGAGTCAACAGGCTACGTGCTGTCGTGACCATTTATACGTGTGCATTTGTGTCTGCGCCGCTCTGCAATTACACCGCCAAAACGCTAGTTGTTGGTGGGGTTTTTATGTTCTACTGTGTTTTTCTTCTTCTTCGTGGAGTAGATCGATATTGAGCAGCAGTTACTTTTAGTGAAATGCGTAGGTGGAAATGCGACGCTACTGAGCCAGCCAATCACAGTTCTTGTGGTCTGTGTCGCATGTAGCAACATTTTTGGGGAGGTGCACATCAGGCTATGGCAAACATTCAACACAGAAGTATTAAATGGCCGTTAGTCTTGTTTTACAAAAAAATTATTATACATAATTACATATGAAAAAATGGAAAACTCCCACCTCACAAATACCTGTTAAATTACTGCCAAGAATAATTCTTCTCCTCTCCTCTCTTACATTCTTCTCTCTTTTCTTTCATCCCTTTCTCCTAACAAGACGCTGGGGCCAAAGTCAGCTCTTTCAGTGACTGCATGCTGACAGATTCAACCACCCTCATATCTGTGTCAAGCAGCTATTTCATTAATTTCTGCCGGCCGGGGGCAGAGAAGAACACCTCCTGTGTGTTCTGCCGGGTGTGAGGTCAAGCTGACTGTTTGATGTGTTGACTTGATTTCCTCTGCTCTGCTGTCACGCATGACACACACAGACAGAGCTTGGGTTTGTGTGCGTGTGTTTATTTGTTTGTATGATGAAATTGTAGTTTTCCTTGCCGGCAGACGACCACATGTTTTTCATTTCCAAGACACACCTGCTGTAAATCTGACATTCTTTAAACGTTTAATTTGCAGAGTATTCCTTTCAGTAAACTCCAGTCGTTATTTCCAGCATCCTGCAAACATGCACCCACTCCTTAAACAACCTACTGTACACACAAACAAACAGGCCAGCCATGCAAACACTTCTGTCTGCAACGCAGGGATAAAGACAAGAAAAAACTGCAAGCAGCTACAAACATACACTTATACACACACGCTCCCTCAGACACACACAAACAAACATTCTCATTGTGAAAACCATAATTTCTCAAAGTTTGGTAACTTCCTTGTTTGAAGTTAAATTGAGGGATTGCACAGTTCCCCATGAGTTGGCACAATTTGTCAAACAAACAAAAAGGTTTTTCTGAGTTCCTCAAAAATTTGGACTTTTGCAAAAAGTTTATTCACATGCTTTTCATCTTACAACAGTGGCATGTGTATTGTTTGTTTCCGTGTGTTTTTGTGGTTCATCCCTGTATGTGGGTGATTGACTGGGTACAGAGATAATAGCTCTTCCCATACAGAGGACTGTGTGAATGCGTGGGATGCTGGGCTAGTGCGTTTGTTTGTGGAGTATCTACACAGTAAACAGTGTGGTGCTTCTGAAGCCGAGAGCAGGCCGAAACAAACAGCTCCATTAGCCATGTTGTAATGAGAGGTCAGCGGACTCCTAAACGTTCCCCTGCTGCATGTTGCGCTCGTAGGTTGACTGCAGTGGTAGTACACTGCAAAACATACTGCTGCTGTGTGTATTTGTATACAAATAAATGTCTCTTTAAAGCTTGTATAAGTTCTGGTGTAGACCTTAGGTCACTTTAGGACACTTTAGGTAGACCTTAGGTGTCTGACAAGTGTTTCAACATTCTCTGGCACACAGGAAGTGATTAACATATCATTAAGTCACTGTGAACAACGCAACCTATAGATAAAACTATGTTGTGCCATATTACATAGTAAGTGTATACAGTATGTCTTATAATGATAAATTCTTTCTAATTGGAAGACCAATTAAACTTAACAATGAGAAAGCAAAATGTTATTCCAAAAACTTTATACTTATTTTTTCTTTGTGCTTTACCATTAGCACACTGGTCTGATGTGTTGCAGCTGTGAGCAGCTCCTCTGTTTCCATGATTAATGTTTTTATGGTTATGTTTAGGCACTTACTCAGAGCACTTGGTTAAGGTTAGGGAAATATCGCGGTTAAATATTGAACAAGTCAAAAGTGACTTGAAACATGAGACAGGATGTGTTTACTTACTTATTAACATTTAATCAAATCCACAATCTTTCTGTAACCTTAACCAAAGAGAGTGTGTTGCCTAGACTTAACTATTATTTTCCAGTGTAAAAACTGGCTTACAATTAATCAGTAGTCTGGAGATGTGACACTGCCTTAGTCTTTATCATCATTTACATCAAGTGATCTGTGGCTCAGGCTAAGGCTAAAGTAGAAGCAATGTAACTTGTGGTAATGTGGCTTCAAACCACTTACAACCACTTTCACATAGCACCCCCCCCGGTCTTTCTTGCCACTCTGCTGTCATCACTAAAATAAAGCAGATATGCCTTCTGTATTTTCTTTGCTAAAAAAAGGATTCAGTTTTAAGTACAGCAACTGTGACTTTTTGCAGTGTGCACACTACCTTACAGGGGTGTTTCCCCTCCTGTGGCTCCTGAGAGCAGAGTTAATGACCCAGTTACTCCTCTGTTTAATAACCTCTCCATCCTGATTTCCACTTACAGTAGCGACTTAATGCACTCCACTCCGCCCGCTGTCTGTCTGTGTTTACTGTAGCCACCTCTTGTCTCAGGCCTATCTCTTTATCTGTCTAGCTTCCCAGACTCTATCATGTCTTTTTAAATCATATGTGCTTGTCTGGTTGTCACTGTGGCTCTGTCTTCCATCCTTTATTAGTTTATTTGTTTCTCCTCTCTTCGTGCAAGTTTGTTTAGGAAGGCGTTAGTGTGTGTTGCAGAAGGAGGTGTTGCAGCTTGTCTCTCTGGCTGCCACGCAGGCTCGACTCCAGCCATGTCAGCGCCTCTTTCCTCACACCCTGCCTGGGCCTGCACTCCTCCTATCTCTCTAGCCCCTTTCCCCTCTCTCCATCACAGGCCTCTCCAGGCCTCCCTTTATGTCTCCTCGTCTATTCATCCTTTCCTGTCCTTCTGGATAACCTCCAAAGTACAAAGACCAGCTGGTAGTATTGCAGGAGGAGAATGGAAACTGAGAGCGAGAGAGATTGACCCAAAAATGAAGAAAACTCACAGGAAGAGAATTATGTTATTTTTCAGTTTTGCACACACAAATGTGTTTGCAATTACACTGTGTAAACAGTGGATCAACTGATGCACACTAGTGGTTTAAAAAAATCCCACATGGCTTGCAAGCAGACCACCTCATATGAAAACTGCAATCAGAGCACAAACAGTAAGGCAATGAAGAGAGAAAACATGATGGAGGAGAGAAGAAATTGGCAATTTAGTCAATTTTAGTGGTGGATTGAATTACTATAAAGAGGAAGGATGTAGAAAGGACAGATAGATATGGAGAATGGAATGATGGAGTGAATAGAGGTGACGGAGGACAGATTGAGTGCGTAATCAGAAGGCGAGAAGGATTGCATTGACGTACGCCCTTCACCCAGCCAGAATGCATGCTGGGTACTGTTGCTACATTATGGTCCAAACAAACACAAGCTGTTGCCTCCAAGCCATTTAAACAACAGATGAAAGAGAGATGAGAAGATGAGGTGAATCAGAGAAACTGAGAGAGAGAGAATAAAGTGACGAGAGAACCTACCCCACCACTTTATAGTTGACATGGGTGTGTTCCTCTTTAGGTTTGTTTGGAAATGTGTTCCTGTGTGAGTGTGTATGTACGCAGGCTGAGATGATGGGGAAAATTCTTGTCATCTCCATGTGTTTGTGAATGTGTGCGTAGGTGTCAAACGGGTGACAAATTACAGGAAAAACTAATATGTCAGGTGTTGGACCACCATGAGCCACCAGAACAGCTCTAACGCTTCGCCTCTCTGAACTCTACTGGAGGGATGAACATCATTCTTCATAAAATATTCCCTCATTTGGTGTTTTGACGTTGGTGGTGAAGAACGCTGCCTTCCACGTCAGTCTGAAATTTCCCATAGTGGTTTAATTGACCGCTTGCTAAGCCCTGACCCCAAACAGAGACAGTCCAATCATGGCTTGGCAACCGTATCTAGCTACAGCAGGCCTGCTTTGAAATTCTCCATATGCCGAAACAGTATGCACGCGGCTCTAATAAGAGTGATACTCGGTATATTAAGCCTTTGAAGGGTGGTGTCGTTATTTTATTGCCTTTCCAAAACTAAAACACAAGGGCTAAAGTGTAAGGAATGGATTAAACATGGTGTTTATCTGGTATAATAAAAATCCACAGCATGCCCAGCTAACTAGCTTAGATACTATAGTAAACTGGCATTATTTCTAAAGACAAGGGCCGTATCATTAACCAACTACATTGAGGGGTTAGAGGTTACGTTAAAAAAGTAACTGGCGTAGGGTTCTTGTTTTAAAATGAATCAGCTCAATCGGCTGGAGATTGAGTTTCCAACCAGTTCTAGCGTTAGCATTAGCTTACGCGAGATAAAATTTGACAGTTGTCATTTCGGCCAACAAAATCCATGGTCATCAGGCAAAAGTAAGACACCGGCTTTTTTGTACTTCCACTATTATCATTGTTCACATATGCAGTATATGTACCCTTAGAAAGATGTAGCAACTTTCGCTAGGTGAGTCGGGGCCTAGTGAAAGGTCAATTGGGTGCATCATTTCCATGCTCATCAAATGGTTCAGTGATGTTTGAAAGCATCTATATTTGTTAGCGTTCCATCAATTTATACGCTACAGATTTTTGTCACCTGTTGATGTGCTAACCAGTGTGTATTGTCTACTTGTAACAGTGGATGCACACATGTATTTGTGTAGGCCTACCTGCATGTGGGGAAAATCTCTGTCTGATTTATCTTGCGTAGCACTACCACTCTTTCCTTGAACAACAACAAATGAGTAATGCAGCAAAGATTTTAATAGGCCCAGCAACCCCGCACCTTGCTGTGCATTTCCATTTACAGTTTTACAGTACCAGGATCCCTCTATAAATCACACAGCAGCCTTTGGATTAACAGGGCGGAGCCGGAGCAGCAACTACCCTCGGCACTTCAGAAATAGTTGAACCATTGCCTTGAAAACAGAGCACCGCTTTCACTTGATGTGTAAATCTAGAAATGCAGGATGGTAAATTCCACTTCTCAGCTCGGCTCTGGGTCTGTAGACAGGGAATAATCTGGAGTATTTCCCGTCACCCTCCCACATCTCTCACATATTCCTCATCTCCATAATGACTTCACTTCCTATCCATGCGGCACGACGTCTGTCTGTCTCCCTGCAACGTACTGAGGTGTTAGGAGTGACAGCTGTTAATGGGGCTGTCTGCATCCAAATTGTGGTTGACGTTTTGGTCAAATACGGAGATCAAGAGAGTTGAGGGGTTTAGATCCAGAGGCTGACTGCTGCATGTGGTGGGCCTGACTCTCCATGTCCATGTCAGAAAGGCCGGAGGGCGGGCTTAGTCGTTCACTGTTAGAAGCTTTAAAGTGATTCCCCACGTTTAAATATTTAAACGTGTGGGCTTGCCACTGCCGTCTGCAAATCTCTAATGGTGAGCAGAGAGAAAGGGAAGAAAGTGGGTAAGATGAGGGAAGAACAGAAGGGTGCAGAGAGAAAGTAGTCTTGAAGGAGGAATACAAAGGTACAAAGAAATAAGCAGAGTAAGGGAGGTGATCTAAGCCTACAGGCACTCTGCTCATTATGGCCCTTGATTACCTTGAGGGCATAAAGAACTTTATAATGTTGATTTTTATTGATTTTTCAACCTTCTTCTTTTTCTCAACCTTCAACTGTATCCTTAGCCTTACCAGCATTCACACCATTGACGATGGACTTCTATGTTGCCATTGACGATGGACAGATCCCCAGTAGATGAAAGTCAATGGTGTTTTATCTGAGGCTTCCACTGGCTTTCCCCAAAGGTGTGTCACCACTTCTATTGATTTTGTACACAAATGAGTGTCAGTGTCATCTTTAAGGCAAACATATCATCACGTTGGGTGATGAACTCAGTGACTGGCGTAAACACTCCTTATTGGACATAAATGTGTCTAAAACAAAGAAATTGACTTTTTCAGGAAGAAGCCTTTCCCTATTCTACCTGCTGTTATTCATGGCCAGGATGTTGAAGTTGTTCAACAACGTAAGTATCTGGGAACTATTACTGATAATAAGTTAACCTTTGAACCAAATACTGATGCTCTTTAATTGTGCAAAAGCCCATCAGTGTATATATTTTTATGAGAAGCTAAGGGGTTTTAATGTTGACAAAATTTATATGAAAATGTTTTATTCTTGTTTTATTGAGTTGGTCCTAACTTTCTCTTTTACGTGCTGGTTTGGGTCACTGACCTTAAATCACAGAAACAGGTTGGAAGGAATTGTTGGTCGTAGATAGAACATACCAAGCTGCAGGACCAATAGATTTAAAAACTAATTTGTCCCTGCTGCTATCACCCATCTGAACAGCAGTGAGTAATGCATTTTGTGTGTGAATGGTTTATGTGTAGTTTAGCGTGCTGATTGTTCTGCTGGCTGTACAACAAATTACCCCTCGGGGATAATAAAGATTTACCTTACCTTACCTTACAGTAGAGCTAACAAAATTTAGTGAAAATTGCCCCCATTGTTTGTTTTTGTTCTGCTGGAATAAGAAGAGTATGGGGAGCAGCTGGTCAATAGTGGAGAAAGACTCCTTTCTTATGGACACACACACACACACACACACACACACAAACACACGTGATGGAAGAAGTCTTGGCATCCTCACGGAGCTCTGTCTCATGGCGGCCTTTATCATTCTCATCTCATTCTTGCATTATCGGTTCATCTCCTCCCATCCACCCTTCAGTTTAAAGTTGCAGTTAACAAGGAAGCACGTTGAGTTTTCATGTGAGCAGGTAGAAAATAATCACAGATTTGCTCTCTTAACAAAACACAAACACTTACATACAAGTCATCATGTTTATGTGTGCACAAGTCAATGTGGCATGCGCGTGTTTGTGTGTTGCTGGCACACATTACACAGACATGCTGCCCAGCAGGCATGAACTCAGAGATTAAAGTAAGTGTGTGTATGTGATTGTGTACGTATAACCCTACGGTATGTACATATGTGCATGATTGTGCGTAAACGTGAGTGCGTGTTTTTGAGTATGCGTCTGTGCTGGCAGAAACCAGTCTTTCAAATCAGTTGTTTCTCAGGACCAGAGGCCGGCTGGTTTTCATTTTTATCATGTAATCAGGATCTGATTTTCACCTGGGATACCAGGTGAATGCAATTAACTACCAAGTAGGAAAACCAGCAGTACTATAGGTCCCAGAAAATTAACTGTTGTGTTCTTGTATACTTTGGTCTACAGTGTTAATGCTCAAAAGATCAAAGCAAGCAAGACTGAAGCATCCATGTGTTTATGAAATGTAGCATTACGCTTATTGGCTTTAAAAAGGCTATGGGATTCAGTTGCTAATGAAGTGTGTAATCTTTGAACAAGCTAATGAGTTGTACTGATTGCATTAGAGCTAGGAATCCAACTCGTGTAGTTTAGAGTTACCATAAGATGTTTTCACGCAAACTCACAAATTACATTCCTGAACCTTAGGGAAGACAAAGCCTTAGTAGAGCTAATTCTGTTGCTACAGTTGTTAAAAGGTATGTGTGTTTAATTTTTTAATTTTTTTTTCACCTGTGGGAAAAATCAGGACTCACACGATACGCACAGTGTCATGTGTCCAGCAAAATCGTAAAGTAATGGGGTAACATTATTTGTGTAAAAACACTACTTTAATTAGTAACAAATTGTTTTATAGAAAATCCCCAGTCATTGGACCTAAGCAGTGACACGCATATGCTATCACCCTGCAGCAAAGAACTCTGGCTTCTAGGCCAAGCTGTCAGTAGGAAAGCACTAATATTACCACTCTGATTCTCCCTCTCTATATGTCTTCTCTGCAGAGCACAGAACAACACATGACGCACATATATTGCGATTTCCGTCACTTCATAAAATGCTCCTGCATTATGCAGATTGGAGAACAGCATGAAGCAGAAGAAACAGAGCTAGACAGCAGTGAGGGATAGCGTCAAGTCGAAACAGCAGAAGATGGGAAAGGACAGACAGGACAGACCTGAAAGATAACAGCTTAAGACAGATAAACTGGCAGGCAAGACAGAGACAGAGGTAAAAAGATGGAATTAGAGCTAAAGACAAACTAGAGTGTGGGCAGCAAAGACAGACAGATGAGTTAAAAGGGCTGAGAAAAGCAGATATGCGCTACGAGAGGGAGAGCCACGGAGACAAAGTGACGTGCACGCCAAGCAGACTCTTTCCCTCAGTCATCACTTAAACACCACAACACCACAAGCGACTGCAAAACACATGGGCCCGGTCTGCCTGCACAATGGGCTATTATTGGCCTGTACAGCAGAACATACTAAAAAAAATGAACTTTTTGCAAACAGATCCAAGGTGTCTCAGACTTCAAAACAAACAATACTACATGTGTATATTTTGACAGTAACGGCTCTTTTTGGCGATAAACATCTCTGCAGATCATATGACGTTGTGTCGCAAGCGTACACAGGCACACGTGTAAGCGTGTATGTGCGTGAAGTGGTGTCTGGGCCGTGGCAGCGTCAGGAAATTCCATGGGATGTTTTCAATAAGGCCGGCAGCGGCAGCCAGAGAACTGGCAAATGAAAACCTGCTGAAGCACACCACAGAGCTCCAACAACGCACTGGCTACCCTTGCAGCACTCCTCCACTCCTCAGCACCAGTGATAACTCTTGTGTGTACTTGTGTATAAAAATGACAGTGTGTGTGTTTTTTATTGCATGTGTTTGAGACGGTGGGTGACGAAGAATTAATATTTTGCTGTGTGGGTGATGGAAAAAGGCTTTGCAGTCAGACTTACATTTGTTTACGATAGCAACAGAACAAGTGTCCAATTTGTGTACAACGCGTCTGCGAGGATGCTTTGCCTTTACTACTATCATCTGGTGTTGCTGTGTCATTCTGTCCAAGGGGAAACAGTGATGCGTTCTCTTGGCCTCACAAAGCATGCTAACGTCATGCTACTGTGGGTGCCTATGATTGGTCCCTATTATATAATACTGATAGTAATAGTGAACAGCAGTGACCACAATGGTGTAGAGGAACAGGATGAGAGACTGTGAGGAGACAGAGGGAAAGAAGATGGAAAAGCTGAACATAAATTTGAGATAAATATTCAGTGACACAATGTTATTCACTTAAATACATAAATAGTTTGACATTTCCCCTCTATTTCCAGCCTTTACGCTAAGCTAGCTTATTGGCTGCTAGCTTACTGGCCGTTTTCTGAAGCCCTCATAGTTAATGGCTATGACAGCTATGAGCATGGTATCACTCTTTTCATCTAACTCTCAGCAAGAAAGCAAATTGAGTTATTTGGCAAAATGTCAAACAGACACACCGCCCTAACGTATTATCACCTTATAAAGTTCTTATGGCTAACAAGTTAGCAAATATAGTTGCCTTACACATCCAACAGACACAGAGAAACGTGTCTGGTAACCTAACAAATGTCAATTAAAGTCCAATATTCAGACCTTCCTTTTAGGTCTGGCTTGGCTTCCACTAGCTAACTGTAAAAAAAACTGTGTTTGTGGTTGCTAACTTTCTTTCTGTGTTTTGTTTGTTGCTATAGGCTGGTGACATACAGTTGTTTATCATATTTTTTGCTGCTTGAAATAGGGATGTAAGGAGGGACACTGAACCATATACCTTTTTGAGACTATGAACTAAATTAAAGAGCTACTGTAAATGAGGCTTAATAGCTACCTTGAGCCGTGGAGTTAAGTGAAAAGGTTCATGGCTGCAAGCGACGTCATTTGATACAATGGCAATAAAAAGCACTCTAAAAAGCAGATCAGTGGAGTTTGTCTGATGTATTGTAGGCTTACAGTAAACTGTAAATTCAATGCATAAGAAATACTGACTGAAACAGAGAAACAAGTTGACTGAGTTACTTCTGTGAACCATCAATATCATAAAATCCTGGCCCAACAGCAGGCTCCAGTGAGAGAGTATTACTGCTCAGTCAGTCTTTTTTATACTGCCTGGGGTAATTCAGTTATGCCTGCTGGAGCTCTTTTACCTCTGTAATTTGTATTAATAACCTGTTGGTGAAAGTGAAGAAAATAAAGAATGTCTGTTACAACGTGTGTGAACGCAGATGTCTGCAGGATGGAGGCAAAAGAGCAGAGAAAAAGAGTAAGAAACTGCTTTAGCAAGTACAAAAGCATACATTTTGCACATAAAAGTACTTACAGCCACAGGAAGGTGTAGGTGTACAAGCGAGAGTAAAGGGGGAGGCTGGGAAGTAAGGTGCTGAGCTGAGCAGAGATGGATTTCCTGCCTGAACCACTTTATACACACGCTGTATAGTTTAATTACCCTGTGAAAAAACTCCTGGAACGTAACTACGACATCGGTAACTCTAGAGGGCCTTGACCTTAGTGCTGCCCCAGCTCTTTCCTGACAGTCCTGTTTTCCTTTTGCATTCTGGACATGGTTCAGGGTGGAAGTGAGGGGTCCAAGGGAAAGGCAGCTAGAAGGGCCATTAATATTTACCTCTTGGCAGAAATGCAGACTGATAAACACAAAAACAGCCACTTGAAACAGACATAAATAGACACAAACAGAGGATTATAGTGACAGAGAGATTCCGTGTTATGACTATTACATTTTATGATGCACAAGAAAAAGCCATGAACCCACTGCCTGCAGTTACACATGTCATTTTAATGTGATTTTTGAGATCGGACCATAAAGACTGGACTCTATGTGATCACGTTATTGTACGCCTACATTTGGCCTGAAAATGGCTGTTATACATCTCCCCAGACTCTATTTATTTTTAAATATGTCTGGACAATCTTAACCTTCACACCTCCTGTTGTCTTTAGCCTATTTCTCTTCATTATTCAAAATATGCATTGTGGTTAGATTGTAATCAGACTACAAGCAGAACTCACTTTCACAAAGCAAGCCTGACCACATACACTACTACTTTTTTATCTTGAAGAGCAATGTGAGCACAGTTAGATTTTCTGGGAGTCCACGCCGTCACTTAATACATCCTGGCATCATTGGATGATAAAATTTCATGGCTGGTTACGGCCAAAGGGAAACTGGGACCAGCAGGGACAGTCACAGGACCGTAAAGACATGAGTCAGCGTAGATGAAAGAAAGGAAGCTTTATGATTAGAGCATGGGAGAGACTTTATTTAGGCTGATTTGTAATCCTTTTGTGTCTTATTTTTGGTAAATATGCATCTAGAGACATGCACGTCAGCAGACACTACACCTTGGAGGCCCAGTTTATCATAAGAGACACAACTTTTGTCCAATCAGTAAACTACTTATAGGAGACATGATACGTGTGGTAGACAGATGTTCAGCTGGACACATTTGTTCTGGTATATTAATAAAGTGTTGAGGTGGAAAAGATTTAGTTTTAATAACTTGTACTCTACACAGATCACAGATCTGCAATGAATTAGTTTTAAGTTGTGTGGCCATAAAATTTGAACTTAACGCTCATTGTGCTGATACTACACTATAGTACTGATGTCTTTTCTTTTTTGAGTTGTTTGCGTTTCAAGAAATTTCTTTCTCATTCCCTTAGAAGTATGTTTAATGTAGTTGTAGTTTTACAAACATCTCTACAATTCACTATGATTTGATTGGTACATTTTTTCAGTAATAGATTAATTGCGGTCTTTGTAAATCGTTTTAAATGCCTTAACATCTTGTAATTGATGTGCATTTCTTTTTTTTCTCACTAGTTTTTGATTTCTTTCTTGAGCTTTGAAGTTCTCCTTGAATGAACCAAGAAGGCAGACCCAGTAACTAGTTGTGTAATTAGCTTCTGCCGTAGTAAATCGGACACTAATTACATGCAGATTGTGTAAAATTGAATGAACGTGTGGCACAAATTTCCCCCGCTCTTTCATGTACGTAAATCTGGCCCTCATTGACTGCTATCTGCTCTGCAGGCCTTTAGGACACAGGCCTTTACTGAGACCCCTGTGTTTACTCTATGTGTGTGCGTGAGTAAATGTGCTTTTTGTGCAAATTATAAAGTATCTCAGTATGCACATAAATGTGCACAATTATTGTATGCATCTGTGTGTCCATCTAGTAGGCTACACCTGTGATGGTTCTTATCACTTCACACTAGATGTCAGTTCTCTCACACACACTGCAACCTGTAGGTGACCCAACACACATGTTCTCCCCTAGTCTATCCAGGCCAGGTTGGACACACCAGAAAGCTCACCTATCGCTGCCTTACTGAAGGGCTGGAAAACATGAGGCTGCATTAGAACAGATTTTAATGGTTAAATGTGCTTCTCTTTGTAGGAAAAACAAGAACCAAGTTTGTTGATTGCAATTTCCTAATGACACTGATGCATTGGTGTCAGTGGTGTCAGTTTTATGTAGATTGTAGAGGTTTTGCACTCTGCTTCATACCATCATAGCACTATCTATTCCAAGTTCGAATGCTTGATAATAACTGTTGGTAGTCTGCCTAATGGAAGCTGGCAATGTCTGAGACTCAACCACACAGTCACATATTTCTCCACATAAGATTTCTTGGCTGAACACCATTGTTTGTCTTAGCATTGCCCATCTACCCGCTGTAAAACAACCTATGTTAGCAAGGGAATTTATACAGAAGTGCCTTAGTAGTGGTACATTCAGACTTGTGTGGAAAACTGTTTCTTACTCTGTCTTCATCCCAAAGGATTAAGTCATTTATTCATGTAACTCCCACTCACAAGTCCAATTTAATGTTTACTTTTTTCCCTCTGTGCTTTAGTTTGAACTGAGCTCTCACACAACAGTACAGTTTTGCATCAAAACTTTAGCTTTGCCTTAGTAGTATACAGGTCACACAGATGCTATTCTGCGAATACTCAAATATAACACAATATAACAATAGTGTAACATCTCCTTGATCTTACAGTGTGAAAGAAATACTTTGTATTTTCAGGATGTTTTTGATAAAAGCTAAAAAGTTGTCTCCCAGCTGTCAATCTTGCCTATTGTCATTTATGGCCCATCCTTCTGCAACATTTCAACTTGTTATAGGAAACAAGCCTTGCTACTCTCCACTCCAACTCCTCAGTGCTTTTTTTAGCCTAAGGAGTTGGACTGAGTTCATTGGCTTTCTGTGGTTCACACAACTTTCATTGTTTCATAAACAAAGTGTGTAACAGGAGAGGGACACATCATCAGCCCTTATTTCTTCATCTACGTACACTTCGGAGAAACACCACTTATTTAAGTACTTTTGCACAAATTCATTCCTCAATTACAGTCATAACTCATATGCTAAGTTACAGTGTTCAGTCCGTCCACACACACACAAACACACACATACCCACACACACACACAAACGTGCACAGGCATGCACAAAGCACAGCTGGATAGTGCAACAGCAGCCTTGTCCAAACAGCACAAAGAGCAGAGGGAGCAAGAATACTCAGAGGAAGGACCCAGGCATTCAGCATTAATCATACACTGTGGCACACATGCGTACATGCACTCTCTCACACACACACACACACACACACACACACACACACACAGACACACCCTTGAGGCGGTACCACCCATTTACAGATGCACAAGCACAGACACACAGTCATACAGTAAACAGATGCACACACCCTCCACCTGCTTTTGTGGGCAAACACACTAACATGTATGCGAATGTTGATACATGTGCGCACACATACACACACTTCCCCCAGGGCACACTACACCATTCAGGAAACATTAGCAGCATTAGCAAGGAATGCTAATTGAAACAAACAGCTCATGGTTTCTTCATTTCTGAGGTGGGAGCTGGCTGTAATTGAGACTTCTGTCTGTGTGCGTGTGTGTGTGTGTGTGTGTAGGTGTGTGTGTGTACACATATATAGACACACAATTATTCAAGCCAGAGATCTGGGAACCATTGTACACTATTATTTTCCTGCTTTTTCTCCAACTTTGCTTTCAAATACGAAAGAGAGCAAATTGTTCACCATAAACACATATTAGTGCTGACAGAATCAGTGTTTCAGACCAAAGCAGATCACTCTTTCACCTCACAATTACATGCAAACAGACACTCTCAGCTCCAGTCAGTGTATTTGGAAAGACCTCATTTAATGCAAAATAAAGATTCTGGCTGGAGCTGCTACCATGACGGATTCTCATATTGTTTGGCCTGAAGTTTAGAGAGTAATCCCATAACAAGCTGGACAAATGTCAGCCACGGTGGCCTTTTGACATGGCTATTCCTCACCCTAAACATCCCTCATGGAGCATCTGATACTCCCTTACCTGCACCAAAAGCAAAGAAGTATGTCTGGTTGGGATTTCTCTGCAGCAAGGAGGCCACACGGCGAGCCATTCGCTCATTGCGTTTGTAGATGAGCTCCTGCCGGAAGTAGCTGTCGATCTGCTGGGCCGTCATGCGGTCATGAGCTGGCAAGGAGCTGTTGATGAAGTGAGGCAGCTGAGAGAAAGAGAAAACTAGAATTGAAAAAAACATTATGGTGAAACTCCAAAGCAAAATGAAATGTTCATGAAACATTTAAAGCATACATCAAACACAAAAAGAAAGGAAAAAATGAGAATGGATGAAAGAAGAGGACTGAATGGGGGTGTTGGTGACAACCTGGCAAATGCGTGTGCCCATGTGAGTGTGAGACCTGGCAACCAGGAGCATTTGTGGTGTGATAGCTTGACAAAATGACTGCTCTGCTATTCATATTTTAAATGAGACCGCATCAATGACGGGTGGAGGAGAGAAAAGTGTCACCACCACACGTGTGTATAGGCTGTTGTAACACATTAATGTGTTTTTATATGTGTGGGTGTACTGCACGAAGACAAGTGCTTGTGTGCACATGCAAGTACCGTATATGCTCCAGTGTGAGCGTGTGAATGTGTGTTTAATTGCTGTGTGATTTATTAAGAGCTAGACAGGCAGAGACAGACCAGGCTGGCTCTGTTTCACTCTTGGCTGCATCACTGGGTTCAACAGGCTGTTAATCTGTGAGGATGAGCGGGGGTCTGCGGTGGGGACGCTGGGATTTTGTATCGGGGTCGTAGCTGTCCAACTCAGAAACACACGGACACAACTAAACACACACAGTCTCACTTTCTCTGTCTTTAGTTCTTTCACTTCCTGTCTGGGTATCCCTGTATCTGTGATAGACAATTTTTGGCTCTTTCTCTTGATACATACTGTGTAACAAAATATTTAATATTACAGATAGCTGAAATGCCAATACACTAGACCAGAGTGTATCCATTTGGTCTGTTCCCTCTTCCTGGCATGCTGTTTGCTGCCAGAAGTAAATATGTCTTTTCTTAAGTTAGGACTGTTATGCTACAGGTCGACTATACTACTGAGGTGCAAAAATTATTTTCCATATATTGTAATTCCTATTTTTGACTTGGTCCAATAACCTTTTTTGACAGAGGATGGCAATGTCAGTAATGATTCATGATATCTGGATGGACATGGACATGCATAATACTCCTTATTCCTTATACTTTTCATGTATTCAGAGAAACATCACTTATTTAAGTATCTTTGCACAAATGTAGAGTGTGTATAGGCATCTGTAAAATCTCAATATTGAGCATTATTAATATTTCAGTGGGGTCTTATCTACCCCGGAGGCTACTCAGCCTTTGGTTTTTCTACCCAAGTCGGAAATGATGAAATGATGTTGGGACTGGAGGAAGAAAGATTTGAGTTTCTGTGTTACAGGATGTTTTTGTGTCTCCATGTGTTTGAGTGCACATATGCAGATGTGTTTACAATATGGAATTGTATTTGTGTGTGACAAGAACACACACATTCAACCATACAGTTGCTGTCTAAAACTGAGTTACAAGTTGACACTGCAGTAAATGGTGCATAAATCACTGTGTGTGTGTGTGTGTGTGTGTGTGTGTGTGTGTGTGTGTGTGTGTGTGTG